>WOXC01004249.1:0-60967 GCA_011680675.1 Gymnobelideus leadbeateri | reverse complement strand
AATTTTTATTAATAATTGGGTAGTTCATAAGAAAGATTGGGGAAAACCTGAGTATGATATGAATTTAAAAAGGAACAGCATAGAAGAGTACTTATTTTATACAAATGAGGTGCAAGAGGAGGAATTGATACATAAGAATTAGATGCAGGAAGAGGGCTGGTAGTTCTGGTAACCTACTTTCATGGGGAATGGGTATAAGAGGGAACAATACATATATATTTAAAAGAGTATAAAATGTTCTGAATTCAGAAAAAATAAAATGGCAGGGGCATGGGAAGAGGGGAGAGGACAAGGGAGGGTAAGGAAATAGATAAATAGGGGTATAGAAGGGTGTTTAAATTTATGGGAATGGGAGGATAGGGGAGGGATCCTTGGAGGGGGGTAGGCAAGTCACAGGAAGGTAAGATAGTGGGTAAAAGTAAAGTAGAGGTGGCAGGAGTGATAAGAAATGAGCTATGCACATACATAAGAACACAGATCAGGAGTAAAATAGGTTTGGGAAAGCATATGTCTATATATACATATGTATATATCTATAGCTGTGGAGAAACATCTAAACTTTATTGTGGCCATCAGGGGGAGGGAAAAAAATAAAGTAGAAAAGTTCACAGCACAGAGCAAAAGAAAACTCACAAGGAAGCAAAGAAAATATGGATAGTTCTCAACACAATGAGTATTTATATTTTTTGAAATGTAAATTTCTTTTTTTTTTTGCTTTATTATTTTTTTTGGAGGGGGGAGAGCAGGGTAATTGGGGTTAAGTGACTTGCCCAAGGTCACACAAATAGTAAGTGTTAAGTGTCTAAGGCCGGATCTGAACTCAGGTCCTCCTGACTCCAGGGCCAGAGCTCTATTCACTGTGCCACCTAGCTGCCCCATGAAAATTTCTTATTACATATTTTGAATCCTCTCTTATGTTATGCTATGCATGACATGCTTTTTTTTTGTTTCTAACTTTGTATTTAAGTTCCAATATTTAAGTTTATGATATGATTTTGTTTTTTTATTCTGTGTTTGTGTTCTAGTGTTTGAGTCTAAAAATTAAAAAAAAAAAAAGAAAAATATTTTTGGCAACTTTGAGGAGGATGGGTTGGAAAAGGAAGAGATTTGAGATAGGAAAAACATGTAGGAGGCTGTTGCAGTAGACCAGATGAGAAATGAGGAGGGTCTGAACTAGGATGGTGACCACATGAGTACAGAGAAGAATTTGGATGAGTTATTCTATAGATAGAAATGACAAGATTTGGCAACTGATTGGATGTTTCTTGCAAGGGAGTATGAAGAGTTAAGTGAATCTGAGTGAGCGGGAAAATTCTGTTGTCCTAATGGAAATAGGTAAGTTTGGAAGAGGAGTAGTTTTGGGAGAAAACATATGTAATGAGAGCTAAATGCAAATCTCAACCCACTTATACCTACTTGTCTTATGTGTCTCAGTTGCACTAAAAGTGAAAAGAATAGTATCTTATCAGTTACTGCCCTGTTGTGCAAAGTCTGCCTTTTGAGAGAAGTGTGCTCCAGCAATGAGGTGATCTGGGGAGCAGGGTTGGCAGGATATATGTGTGTGGTGGGGAATGGGGAATTTTGCTGATACAGTCGCTGGGTGTGTCTGGACTATTTAGGTCATGAATGCCTGGAACAGATTAGCCACAGGAATCCAGAGTCAGGAGATGGAAGTGTGAGGTCTAGGTAGAGAGTATGTAGATACAATGGATGAAGGGTGTAGGTGTTAGAGATAAATCCATAATTATTTGGCTGTGGAAGGGCAGATGGGATTTGACCCATATTTTTAACCTCTGATAGGTTAATAACATACCACTTGGCATCATGCCACAGTTCCCTAAGGGTACATGTTCCCATTTTGGAAACCTCTGGTCTGTGAGATCACTGGTCTATAAGACCACAACTTGCTTTGAGTACTCCTGTGCTTGAATAGTTACTTAAGAAATATTTGTTAATTATGATGATGTTGAGTAATTCATGAGGGAGTATAAATTGATTATAATTGATCTAGGTATGCAGGTCTCATTAAAAAGATTATACTGTTTGATAACAGTAAAGGATGGTCACCCTGTATTGTATTATAATATCAAACTCAGGAGTATCAGGTATTCCACTCATATTTTATATCCTCTAGGTTAAACCCTAGGAGCCATAGGAAAATGTGAAAATGGAAAGTGACTTTTCAACTTGGGGAAATCATAGAAGGCTTCTTGGAAGATGTAATCCACAGTGTGAACCTTTGGGGTAAAGAGGGAACTTTTAACAGGTGGATATGGTAAAGAAGTACAGTTTGGCATGTGGGTCTGTAGCCTACACTAATGGACCAAGGTGAGAGGTGGTAGGTTGAGTTTGGGGAATGGCTAATACTTCTATTTAGCTGTAACATAAGAGTGTATCTGGTGAAGTAAGGCTGCAAATGCAGATTAAAGCCCAATTGTGAAAGGTTGGGGGCACTAGAAACATCAGTACTGTTTTACAAATGTTAGCCTTTCAGGGACACCTTAATTCTAGAGGTTTTTTTTCCATTTGGATATCTCAAGGTTGTGATTGAATAATGACTGCAGATAATACTAGTTTATCTTTGCACAAAGGGAAAAAAAAGGTTTATTTGCAGTGATAGACTTCTAGGGGGGGAAAAAAAGCTAAAATGTCTTAGCAAAATTAAGGGGATTTTTTTTTCTGTGTCAACTTAATTTACAAAGTGAATTCCTTAATCATTATTTTCAGCTCTACTTTCTGAGCTTGAGAGAAATGTTGGATAAAGATCTTTCTTGGCTATTGCCTTAAGAATTTTTGTTGTTGGGGTGGAGCCAAGATGGTGGAGTAGAAACAGCACTTCCCCTGTGCTTCTGCCCACACCCCTTCCAAAACATAGAAAAGGGTACTCTGAACAACCTCTGAAGCTCCAGAACGCACAGAATGACACAGGGAAGATAACTTCCTGATGAGGACAGCCTGGCAGCCCAGCAGGGAGTGGCCAGCACAGTGCCCTGGGAGCTGAGCCCAGGACCGCCTGAGTCAGAGGTTTTTGCCCCAGGGCAGCCAGACCAGTAGCCGGCTGGAGGAACCCCAGAACACCAGCAGCTATGGCGTTTCCAGAATTCTCAACACTTAGATGTCTAGGACACAGTGAGGGGTCAGTGTAGTATGGACTTTGGAACTGGTTGGGAGAGCGCCTGGGGGCGAGAAGCCACTGAGTAGACACAGTGCAGCTGCCATGTTGCAGCTTCAGTTTCTGGCCTGTGGACTGTAGGAGGACCGGTGATCAGTCTGGTGGGGGGTAATTGCTCTTACTTTAACCTTCTTGGATCTGGATTGTGTCTGGGGTGGAGGTCTTGGGGTGGGTGACCAGCTTGCCAGAGCATGTGGGGGCTTCAGAGAGGGCACCCAAATAATACCTCCATTAGCTGAGAAAACCCCAGTGTTTAAGATGGAAGCTCGTCTGGCTGGTGGCAGAGTCCTACTGTGGTAACAAGCCCAAAAGTCAAGTAATTGAGTGGCAACATGTTGAGGCAAAGGAAACAAACAGAAAAATGCAACATTAGACTTCTATTTTGGGGGCAAAGAGGACTAAAGCATGGAACAGGAGGAGGAATGGAAGGTCAGAACTCCTGCACCAAAAGCCCCAAATGAAAATACTAGCTGGCTACAGGCCATAGAGGACCTTAAGAAGGATTTTAAAAACCAAATAAGAGAAGTGTAGGAAAAATTGGGAAGAGAAATGAGAAAGATTCAAGAAAAGTATGAAATGAGAGTCAACTGCCTGACTGAGGAAAATGACACCTTAAAAAATAGACGAACTCAAATGGCAAAAGAGGCTCAAAAAGGCAATGAGGAGAAGAATGCCTTAAAAAGCTGAATTTGCCAGATGGAAAAAGAATCTCAAAAGCTCACTGAGGAGAATCATTCCTTCAGAATTAGACTGGAGCAAATGGAAGCTAGTGACTTTATGAGAAATCAAAATGCTATTAAGCAGATCCAGACAAATGAAAGAATAGAAGGCAGTGTGAAATATCTCATGCAAAAAAACACTGACCTGGAAAATAGATCCAGGAGAGATAATTTAAAAATTATTGGACTACCAGATCAAAGAAAGAACCTAGAAACCATCCTTCAAGAAATTCTCCAGGGGCGGCTAGGTGGCGCAGTGAGTAGAGCGCTGGCCCTGGAGTCAGAAGGACCTGAGTTTGGATCCAGCCCCAGACACTTAACACACACAAACAAAAACCTAGCCGTGTAACCTTGGGCAAGTTACTTAACCCCAATTGCCCTCCAAAAAGCAAAAAAAAAGAAAAAAGAAAAGAAAAGAAAAAGAAATTCTCCAGGAAAATTGCCCTGATGTTTTAGAACAAGAGGGCAAAATAGAGATTCAAAGAATCCACTGATCACCTCCTGAAAAAGATCCCAAAAAGAAAACTCCTAGGAATATTATAGCCAGGTTCCAGAATTCCCAGATCAAGGAGAAAATATTACAAGCAGCCAGGAAGAAACAATTTGAATACTGTGGAAATGCAATCAGTATAGCGCAGGATCTGGCAGCTTCTACAGGGAGGGATTGAAGGGCTTGGAATATGATAATTTTTAAATATCATAGTTTTTTAAATCAAATGTTTAAAATTCAAAAGTTTTAAAATCAAATGTTTAAAAATATGTAAATACTATTATTAATACTATTTTACATATAATTGGGAAATAAGATATACAGGCTTTGGGGCACAGAGATTCACCTTGCCCTACTGGAAAAGTCGAAGGGGGTATGGGAGAAGATATGGGATAGAGCAGATTGGATGAGGGTATATCCTATGGGACTGCTATTCTGGGGTGATGGATGGGGGAAAATGGGGAAAAATTGTAACTCAAAATCTGATGGAAATGAATGATGTAAACCAGAAGTTAATAAAGCATTTGGGGAAAAAAAAGATAAAGAATTTTTGTTGTTATTGTTTTGTTTCTTAAATTGCCAGACAACATACCACATTAATCTTTAAAGTTTGTAGAGTTGGGGTTTGTTTTTTGGTTTTTTTTTGAGACACTAAATTAGTTATCTTAACAGCTTCAAAACTCAAAGCACAGTTATGCAATTTCCCTTTTGAGTGTCTTTAATCATTTAGTAGTTGTTGTTTCCCCTACTATAATGATTCAATTTAAATTCTCATGCTGAATTCTTGTATGTAGTGAGGATAGTTTTAAATGGCAATTTAGTAACATGTCTGTAGCAACAATTGCTTTATTTTATGTTAAACTCTTTGCCTTTTTTTATCCACATGGGATGACTGAAGTATGCATGTGTTTTACTTCAGGAACATTCTCTGATAATGCCTGGAAAGTTGCAGAGAACTTAGATACGCAGAATAGTGTGAGTAGAAAGTAGGGGAAAGTAGGAGAACAAGTATTTATTGAGTGCCTAATATGTGCCAGGCCCTGTTTTAAGCATTTTATGTCATTTCATCCTCACAATAATCTTGTGATGCAGGTGGTAGGTCAACTGCATAGCTATCCATAGTTATCTAGCTGGATTCTTTAAGAACAACAACCATCTTCAGTGTACACAGTATTGTTTTAAGCACTGGAGGAGATAGATCTCAGGTAAAATATCATTTCAGGGAACTATAAATATTGCAGGGTGATAATAGGTTGTATAATAGATTGTAGATATAATAAATTGTAGGGTGTACATAGGTACAATAAGCAACATCATAGAAGAAATTCATTAGAGTTATAAAGCAAAGTACTTTGTAGGCTGCCCAGTGGAAAGTGGTGCAGTGGAAAGAACACTTGTGTAATGGTAATGGGAATTTGAAGATCTTCCCTGCCCCTTAATAGGCCAAATGTAATGACATGCAATAGGTCAAGTGTAATGATAAGGAGCCTGTGGTGGGAGGAGTTTGCTGAATGGGTGGAGCAGGAAGGGTGGAACAGAGCTGAGTAGGGAAGCTGGGAGTCAGAGAAGTTAGAATGAAGGAAGGAGAGGACACAGGTAAGGCGAGAGCTAGGATTGTTAGTGTTTGTTTGTGGGAAGGCCTGAGAAGGCAGAAGGCTTTGGGATGGTGATGCTTCTTGCCATGATAAGGTATATTAATTTCTTTGTTGCTGTTATGGATTTGGTTTTCTGGTGCTGGGATTTGGCTTTCTGGTGTTGGGATTCAGCCTTCTGGTGTCTGAATAAAAGGTTTGCTTCTATCTTCTATATGGAAAGTCTGTTATATTTTGTGATTCAGAAGTAAGCTGGCATATTTATAGTCACCATCAATGCTGTGAATATTGCCTTGAGGGTACAATTTGCTATGTAGTCACAGGACCTGAGTTCAAATGCTGCCTCGGATTCTTACCACCTGTGTGACCTTGTGCAAGTCACTTAAACTCTGTATCTCAGTTTCCCATGTGATAAAATGAATGCATTGTACTAAATAACCTCTAGAGTCCCTTCCAGTTCTAAACATAGGTTTCTGTGTGAGGTATCTGGGAGACAAATCTTTATAAATGAAGGAAATCAGTGAAGGAAATGATATCTAAGTTGGATTTTAAATGATAGGTAATTCATCTGGCCACACGATATAACTTGCTCAGACCTTGAGGAGATCTAACTGGAGTGGTATTCTAGTATTGAGGCTGTTTGGGAATAATCTGGAATGAGTGACAATTTTGTGTGTGAGAAAAGTCTACACTTCCACAGAGGTCCTTATGCTCCATTGTTGTTCAGTCATGTCTGACTCTTCATGACCCCATTTGGGGTTTTCTTGGCAAAAGTACTGGAATAGTTTGCCATTTCCTTCTCCAGCTCATTTTACAGATGAGGAAACTGAGGTAAAGAGGGTTAAGTCACTTGCCCAGAGTCACCTAGCTAATAAATGTCTGAGGCCAGGTTTGAATTGAGGTCTTCCTGGCTCCAGACCTGGCACTCTATCCACTTTGCCACGACCCTGTCAATCATTAGTCATATCTTTCATAACTGTCAGGCAAGTATATAAGGTATATGACAAAATAGTATTTAAATTTCCTTTCTAGCTACCTCAACACCTTTTCTAATAAGAAAAGATCTGTATGATTAGTATGGCAAAATCTTGACTACACAGATGTCAAGCCATCACTTTAAGTTATTCAAAGAAGAAAAATAATTTGCTTTTTATTGAGTAAATCATCCACAGTACTCCCTCAGCCTAATGGAAGGGATTTGGTATACAGAGATATGAAGCAAATGATGGATTATTTAATATCACTGCATGCTCATAATGTCATATAAGATAAATAAAAGGTGTGGTCCTTGTTCTCTAAGGTTCAGATAGCCTCAATACTAAGAAGCAGGTGTGGGAAAGGAATTTAATAACTTCAAGTAGAAACAGAGATTGAAATTTGCTACCTATGGGGAGGAGCTCTGCATTGAAACTTCTGCTGGGTACAGAATAACTAATGAATCAAATGAGGTAGTAACAATTGCCTGAAGCACTTTCTCCATAGTTAAGGTTATGTAAGCATTTATAAATAGCAATGTGCAATGAAAGGGGCTATGAAGTTCAGTGTAGTACAGGATAAACTATTACATGATACTGATATTGAAACAGAACATGGAACTTAGATAAGCCCATAAAGTGCTATATTAATATGCATCCTATACTTGAGGTGTTGTGTTTGCCAAATAGTAACTATTTAGCAACAGCATTCACTATTTATATTAAGTTAGCATTTATGAGCTCTCTCTTTGTAGTACTTGCTTCCTCTCTTGAATATAGTGCAGTTTGGTATATTGCACGTTTCTGCCTTGCACTGTTTATACTAATCATGAATGTCTTCACTAGGAAATTTTTATAAAAGGACAACTAGAAATCTCTAAGCGTGGATAAATGTCAAATGTCTTTCCTCATTTTCATTTTTTTCCCCCTTTGGCTTACAGGTTCAGCAATTTAAGCAAGATCCCCGCCCAACAACATGCCTCCATTCTATTTTCAATGTACATACGGGAGATGAAGTCTATTCCTATGAGGAATATGGTCATCTTCAGGTAAAAAGAAAATTATCTTGTATTTATTACATTTAAAATTTCTCATCTTTGTTAATAATAGACTATTGACAGTTTTCTTAGTGAAGAGGTATACATATTTTTAACAGAGGAGGCTGTGGAAATGCTTCTCTATATGGGGAGAGGTTTGGGCTAGATGATGTTTTGATTTTTCATCTAGCTTTAGATCCTGTTATTTGCATGCCTGTTTATCTAGTTATTCTGTGATCCATCATTCTGCTTTGAGGTCAGTGTATAGCACCAGCTACAACACTGTAGTCTCATGGTTGTGGGGATCCCCTCCGACAGTGCAGATGTCCTTGCTGCCTTCATCTTTCCTTGCTTATGTCGATGTGGTTACCTGCCTTCACAGAAGATACATCCCATGTGCTCAGAGCCATCCTCTAGTTCTTTATGTATCTTCATGGCCACCAATGCAGTCCTTAAACTTTGTGTGTTACTTTTGGTGTCTTGACATGAACTCACACATGATGGATTAGGTGCAGGTCCTTCAGTACTTGAAAGGAGCTGTCATCTCATCAGTATAGGTAGTTTCTCCACTGTATAGACTATGTCCTATTTATAAATTTTCATCCTGTGTGATTTTTGTGCACATATTCCTATAAATCTTACACTGGGAATCTTCACAATGAACTTTAGAAAAGCTTTCCTTTTGGACTCAATATTACAAAGGGTACCAGAGCTTTTGGGTTTTCCATTAAAGTTATTCCTTACTCTCATTGAATGACTGACACCCCCACCCCCAGCTTTATGACTCTTTGATATCTTTTATTCCACTTCTTGCATATAATTTCATTTTGGGGGGTGTTTTTTTTTGGAGGGCAGTTGGGGTTAAGTGACTTGCCCAAGGTCACACAGCTAGTGCTAAGTGTCTGAGGCTGGATGTGAACTCACTGACTTCCAGGCTAGGGTTCTATTCACTGCGCCACCTAGCCGTCCCTTTGCATATAATTTCTTGTTGGTAATATGTTTCTGTCTGTTTAGGTGACCTTCAAGTTGTATTATTCAATTATTGTGATAGTCTTTGACTCATAGCCACAATATATCTCTAGATGACTATTAGTGCATAAAAATGGATTTTGTGTTAGGGAAAAGTTTTAGGGTTGGGGGTAGAGGAGAGAGAATCGCTAAAAGTGGTATGCAGTTCCTTAATTACCATCCATCTTACACTGCTCTTTGTATCCAGTTATGACCTCAGCTCATTGTCCATCTATATTTTTGTCCAAATGAATGTGCTCATTGACCCATTCTATGGGCTCTTTATAATTGTTCAAGTGTTGTCAAACAGGTGGCCAAAACCATTCCCAAGTGTAGCCTGAACCAGATTAAAATGTAACTTGACAAAATAAATAAAAATACATAAAACATGGGGAGGCTATGTGGCACAGTGAGTAGAGCGTCGGCCCTGAAGTCAGAAGGACCTGAGTTCGGATTCTGCCTCAGACACTTAACGCACAAACAAAAAAACCTAGCCATGTGACCTTGGGCAAGTTACTTAACCCTAATTGCCCTCCAAAAAGCGCAAAAAAAAAAAAATACATAAAACATAGATAACATTGGTAGGTAGTTTTCTGAGGCATTTTGTGGCCCACAGGAATCCTCATTCATTCATTCATTTACTTAAGTGGGCCCCATTTTTATTCGAGTCTGACCCCGCTGGCCAAGATGATAAACTTATATAAATATCTTTGTACATATAGGTCCTTTTCCTTTTTGTTTCTTTATCTTTTTTGGTATATAGACCTAGCAGTAGTATTGCTAGGTCAAAGGGCATGTGCATGGTTTAATAGGCCTTTGGGCATAGTTTCAAATTGCTCTACAGAATGGTTGAAGCAGTTCACAACTCAACCAATACTGTTAGTGTCTCAGCTTTCCCCCATCTCCTCAAACATTTATCATTCTCTTTTTCTGCCCTGTTAGCCAGTCTAATAGGTATGAGTAGTACCGCAGAATTACTTGGATTTGCATTTCTCCAATCACTAGCGATTTAGATAATTTTTTCATAAAGCTGTAGATAGCTTTGATTACTTCATCTGAAAACTGACTGTTCATATCTTTTGATCATTTATCATTTGGAGAATGGCTCTTTTATACATTTAACTTATTTCTCTATATATTTGAGAAATGAGGCCTTTATCAGAGAAACTTGCTTCAAATTTTTTGTAGTTTATTATTTTTTACTTTTTAGTTTACATCATTCATTTCTACAAGATTTTGAGTTGCAAATTTTCTCCCCATTTTTCCCCTACCCACCACTGCAAAACAGTGATCCCCTGAATATCCCCTCCCCCCTCCTGTATCTTCCCCTGTCCCCCCTCTGACTTTCCAGTAGGGTATGGTGGATCTCTATGCCCCAGTGCCTGTATATCTTATTTCCTAGTTACATGTAAAATAATAAAAATAATAATATATATATTTTAAACATTTGATTTTAAACCTTCGAATTCCAGATTCTTTTCTTTCCTCCCTTGTCACCCACCCTTACTGGGAAGATAAGCAATTCAACATAGGTTATACATGTGTAGCTACACAAAACATTTCTTTTTTTTTTTTGCTTTCGGTGGGCAGTTGGGGTTAAGTAACTTGCCCAAGGTCACACGGCTAGGTTTTTTGTTTGTTTGTGCGTTAAGTGTCTGAGGCCGGAACCAAACTCAGGTCCTTCTGACTCCAGGGCCGACGCTCTACTCACTGCGCCACCTAGCCTCCCCTTACACAAAACATTTCTATAGTGAATATATTGTGAAAGACTGACTATATTTCCCTCCATCCTATCCCACCCCTACTTGTTCTATTCTTTACTTTGATCCCGTCCCTTTTCAAAAATGGGTGCGTCCAACTTCCTCCCCCACCAAAGCCTATCCTCCCTTCCATCATCTGCCCTCTCATCCCCATGTCCCCTATTCTCCTGTAGGGTGAGATACCATATTTAGTGTGTATGTCATTCCTCTCTAAGCCAAATTCATTGAGAATAAGGTCGACTCATTCCATTTTGCCTTCCTGTTCTTCCCCTCCATTGTAACAGTTTTCCCTTGCCTCTTCTATATGAGATAATTTACCCCATTCTGTCTCTCCCCATCTCTTCTCATTATATTCCTCTCTCACCTCTTAATTATCACATTTTAAGTATCATCCCTTCCTATTCAACTGGTCCTGTGCCCTCTGTCTATGTATACCTGTAAACATATATACATACATTCACATACATATGCATATACTCATATATCCTCCTATATATATATTTCTATTCCCTTCAACTATTTTCATACTGAGAAAAGTTTCATCAGTTACAATTATCATTTTTCCATGTAGGAATATAAATAGTTCAACTTTGCTAAGTTCCATATGATTTCTTTTCCCTGTTTACCTTCTCATGCTTCTCTTGCTTCTTGTATCTAAATGTCAAATTTTCAATTCAGTTCTGTTTTTTTTTTCATCAAGAATACTTGAAAGTACTCTATTCCACTGAATGACCATATTTTCCCCTGAAACATGATATTCTGTTTTGATGGGTAGGTGATTCTTTTAATCCTAGTTCCTTTGACCTCCAGAATATCATATTCCAGCCCCTTCTATCCCTCAGTGTAGAAGCTGCCAGATCCTGTGTTATCCTGATTGTGTTTCCACAATATTCAAATTGTTTCTTTCTGGCTGCTTGTAATATTTTATCCTTGATCTGGGAATTTTGGAACCTGGCTATAATATTCCTAGGAGTTTTCTTTTGGGGATCTTTTTCAGGAGGTGATCAGCAGATTCTTTCAGCCTCTATTTTACCCTCTGGTTCTAAAACATCAGGGCAGTTTTCCTTGAGAATTTCTTGATTTCTAGGTTCTTTCTTTGATCATGGCTTTCAGGTAGTCCAATAATTTTTAAATTATCTCTCCTGGATCTATTTTCCAGGTCAGTGGTTTTTCCCATGCGATATTTCACATTGCCTTCTATTTTTTCATTTGCTTGGATCTGCTTTATACTATCTTGATTTCTCAAAAACTCACTATCTTCCATTTGCTCCAATCGAATTCTGAAGGAATGATTCTCTTTAGTGAGCTTTTGAGATTCTTTTTCCATCTGGCAATTTCGGCTTTTTAAGGCATTCTTCTCCTCATTGCCTTTTTGAGCCTCTTTTGCCATTTGAGTTAGTCTATTTTTAAAGTGTTATTTTCTTCAGTTAGGTTGTTGACTCTCATTTTATTATTTTCTTGCATCCTTCTCATTTCTTTTCCCAATTTTTCATCCACTTCTCTTATTTGGTTTTCAAAATCATTCTTAAGATCCTGTATGGCTAGCAGCTTATTCTTTTCTTGGAACCTTCTGCTGCAGGAGTTCTGACTTCACTGTCTTCCTCCTCTTCCATGCTTTGATCCTTTTTGTCCCCAAAAAAGGAATCCAGAGTCAGATAGTTTTGCTTGCTTTGCTCCCCCCGTTTACTCATGTTGCCACTCAGTTACTTGACTTTTGAGCTTTTTGCCAAAGTAGAACTCTGCTACCATGGCAGGGAGCTTTTTCCCAACTACAGGGGTTTTCTCAGATGCTAGAGCTATTAGTTGGGTGCCCTCTCTGAAGCCTTCATACGCTCTGGCAAACTGTTCACACACCCCAGCACCTCCACCCTAGACAGGGATCCAGATGCAAGCAGATTAAAGCAAGAGTGATTACTGTTCAGACTGGTCACTTGGTCCCCTTACAATCTGCAGGCCAGAAGCTCTGAAGCAGCCACATGGTGGAGGATGCACGGCCCTAACACCTCAGCTGCTTCCCCCTCCTGGGGGTAAAGGTGTGATTGTGCTCCCATACTCCTGAACTCCCAGTTCACAAAGTCCACACTGCACTGACCTCTCACTTTGTCCTTAGCATCTATGGGTTGATAATTCTGGAAACTGCCACAGCTGCTGGTGATCTGAAGACCCTCCAGTTAGCTGCTTGTTGTGGCAGCCCTGAGGCTAAAACCTCATGCTTGTGCAGGGCTGTGTTGGCCACTTCCTGCCAGCCTACTGGGCTGTCCTCAGCGGGAGGTTAGCTTCTCTGTGTCATTTTGTGGGTTCTGTAGCTCTAAAGTTTGTTCAGATTCACCTTTTACATGAATTGGAGGGGGTGGAAGTGGGAGCCCTCCAAAATTTTTTTTTCACAGTTATGATTACTGAATATATTTCCCTCCATCTTCTTTTTCCCATTTTTTTAATTCTCTCTACTTTCACCCTGTTCCTCCTCAAAAATGTTTTGTTTCTGACTACAGTGTCCCCTACTACTCCTCCCCTTCTCTCATTTGCTCCCCATCCTACACTTTCCTGCAGGGTGAGATAGATTTCTGTACCAGTTGAGTTTAACAAGTATTTTAAAAGGAAAAGAAAAGAAGTTCAGCAAAAGCAACATTTCGAACACATCCAACGATACACCCACAACTTCACACAATGGTCTCTCACTCATACAACGAAGAAAAGACATTACTTTGTCTCAGTACCGAGCCTGGCCATTGTAACTATTTTTTGGTTAATTTCCTTTTATATCAGTTTTCATTTAAATTTTCATTTCTCTTTATTATAGTACTATTTGGAACAATCTTTTTCGTTAATAATTTCCAATTCTTTTTTTGAGAACCTCTTCATTATATCAATAGGAGGAAGGGTTGCTACTGTTTTTGCTACCGCTGTTAACAGCCACCTCTAAGGCCTGCTGCTGGTTTTGCTTCTGAATGTGCTCTGGGTCAGCTCGCAGTCCGGTGTCACAGACCTCCCCTGCTCACCTACTGAATTGTCTTAGACTGGAAAAATGTTTCTCCCTGAGCTTTTGTTGGCTCTGCTTTTCCAAAATTTGATTTGAGGAATTATTTCTAAGTTATTTGGAGAGGAATATTGGGAGAATTCAGCTGTCTGTCCTCTGCCATCTTCTCTTCACTCTTCTTTCTCATTCTTTAAGTTGCATACTCAATTCATTAATGCTTTTTCTATTTTGTCAGTACTTCTTTCAGCGATAGATTTTTTTTTCCTTCTGAGGAATGCATTAGCTGTATTCTAGAAAATTTGATATATTGTGTCATTATTATTCTTTTTCAGATAGGTATTAAATGTTCTTTTACCTTGTTCTTTGCCCAAGTTATTCAGGGCATCATTTCCTATTCACTATTACTATTTACTTTTTCCTTCTGTTTTCCCTTCATAATTCACATAAAGGGAAGCCCAGTATTTAGTCTGAGGAATAGTAATTCAATTCTTCTTCTTTTCCTACTCTGATTATTTAAAACAGAGGTATCAAACCTGAAGCTCTGTCCCATAAACTGATGAAACTTTATTAGGGAAGTATTTAAAATATAAATAAAAACATAGTACAATAGAGATATTAATTTGTGGTTTTCTCAGTCAATATGCAGTGTACAGGGATCCATTTCTATTAGTTTGAAACCACTGCTTTAAGATGATTTAAAATTGTTAGTACCCTAAATTATTTTTGTTTCTTGATCTCCTTTTCTTCTGTAAGTTAATTTTCTTTTTTTTAAAAAAAAACAATAACCTATAAACATGAGAGAACTGTCTATCTCTGTGGGATAATTGTACTTATGAATTAGTCAATAATTAATCAAAAAACACTTATTCGGTGCCTACTTTGTACCAGGCACTGTACTAAGTACAACAGATACAAAAAGAGCCAAAAGACAATCCCTGCTTTCAACAATCTTAAAAACTAATAATTACATATCTTTTTTTTCTTTTTTCAAGTATTTTTCAAATCAGATAATCTGCTCATCTATCTTTGTTTCTGAGGAATGCTCTAAATGACTCTCTTTAATTTTTTTGGTATAGTTGACATTGTTCCTCCTGGATATTTGCAAAGTATGTTGTTTGTATAAAACAATAAATTGTTAAGTTTAATCACTTTGTGCCTTATTATGGTGTGCATGGGTTTTTTCCCCTGATATTGATCTGTTTTGATTTTATTTGGTTGATTAGAATTTTGTTATCTAAATTCAGTTTGCTGTAGTATTCAAAAGCATTGGTCATTTTTCTTGTATTATTTCCTACAACATGATATTTGACTCTTTTATTCATTTTGTTCTTCTGGGTAAATTATCAATGTCAACTTGTCTATCAATTATTTTGACTTTTATAGATTTTTTTAAGGTTGTTGCCTTTTGCTTCTCTTCTGTCAAATTTTCTTCCAATTCTTTCTTTTTTCTCCATATTTGTTATTCCCTCACTGATAACCTACTTTTGGGATAGATTCTCTATCATGTTTTTTTTTTCCCAACTGCTCCTTGTTTTCTTTTTAATTCTGCATTGAGAGCTCTGATTTAATTGCATTCTTAATCTCTTTTAAAATTATCATTTCTCTTTTGAACAATTCTTACTGTTATTTGATGTTCTCTGGAAAAGCTGCAGAATTCCCTTTCACTGGAAACTTATGTGGAGGTTATTTACTTTTTTTTTTTTTTAAAGCAATTGGGGTTAAGTAACTTGCTCAAGGTTACACGGCTAGTCATTATTTATGCGTGGGTGCTCATTTTCTGAGGCCGGATCTGATCTCGGGTCATCCAAACTCCGAGGCCGGCGCTCTTACTCACTGCGCCACCTAGCCGCCCCTTTAGGGCAATTGGGGTTAAGTAACTTGCCCAAGGTTACACGGCTAGGTTTTTGTTTGTGCGGATTAGGTGTCGGAGGCCGGCTCCAAACTCAGGTCCTTCTGATTCCAGGGCCGGCGCTCTATTCACTGCGCCACATAGCCGCCCCGGTTATTTACTTTTTAAAATATATTGAATTGATGCCCTTTGTCTTTATATCACAGTAATTTCCTATTACAATTCTCTGCTTCACTAAATCTTTGTGACAAAGAGAAACAGTTAACCAAAATAGTCAATGCAAAATGTATACACTGTTCTTTCTTAACAGTCTCAATAAATGCTAGGTCATTAGGAGTTCTCCTTCCCCAACTGTGAGGGAAGAGGTATATTTTGCTTTTATTTCCTCTAAGAGCTCCAGCAAGGAGGCCAGTTTTACTGGATCAAAAAATATGTGGTAAGGAATAACGTGTAAGACTGGAGGTTACAATGGTTGGTCTAGATTGTGAAGGGCTTTGAATGACAAATTGAGCATTTGGTATTTGTTCCTGGCAGTGATAGAAAACAATTTGAGTTTATTGTAGAAGGAAACTTGGTCAGACCTGAACTTTAGGAAAATTACTTTGGTAACTGAATGGAGGGTGGATTAGTGTGGGGAGAGACTTGAGGCAGGCAGACTTACAATAATCTCGGCTTGAGGTTTTGAATACCTGCACTAGAATGCTGACAGTGTCAGAAGAAAGTATATTCAAAAGATTTTGCAAAAGTGAAATCTGCAGGTCTTGTTCACAGATTGGTATTTGGGGTGTGTGTGAGAGAGAAAGATTGTTAAGGAATCAAGCATAACTCCTAGGTTGTGAGCTGGTGGGACTAGGAAAATGATGTCCTCTCCAGGAAGAACTTCCTTTATAGGGAAGTTGGGAAGTGGGGATGAGGATCATTTAGGGGAAAGAAAATGAGTTCATGTTGACATATTGAGTTTATTGATGTCTTCTGAACATACATTTCAAGATATCTGAAAGATAATTGGAGTTCTCAAATGAATGTAACACAGTAGTTTCATGAGGGAAGACAGCAGAGGCTGAGAAGATTAGTTAAGGCTTCATATAAAATGTCTTAATCTGAATTTTTAAGGAAAGCATGAATTCCAAGAGGCAAAGGTAAGAAGGGAGAGCATTCTATCCATGAGGACCAGCCTGTCCAAATACACACACAGAGATGGGTGATGGAATGTTGTATTTGAGGAGCATTAAGATTCAGCAAGGATGAAAAAGAAAAAATGGGTTGCAATTTGCAGTACCCACATTAATGAAATAAGAAGTCCATTAAATTCTGTATCAGAGTGTAAAGGGATTTTCTCTGGACTCATTTGGTCATTCTTAAAAATTCATTAGAAATTGGGTTAGAAAACCCAATTTAGTTTAGAGACAATTCAAGTATTTACTTGAGTCAACCTGGGAAGTCAGTGAACAATTACTGTGTCTAGTTGTCCTCTTTTAGACTCATGAAAACTTGAGGGAATCCGTGAACTAACATTAGCTACAAGGCTAGCCTGAACCCGAGGTCCCTCAGGACAACCTGAAGAAATTCATAGTAGCCATGGTGTCTGAAAGAAATAGATGAATAGGTCACATGCTATGATGTGCCCTGGAATGTTCTAACTTATACGTTATGCAGGGCCATTTGGTTTAAAGGATTCCCTACCAGAATATTCAATAAATTCTTTGTGGATGGAACAAAAAAGGCACAAAAAGGCACAGTCAGGGCTTAAAGAACAGCAGTTCTCTCAACTTCAAGTAAATATTTTAATGTTTTTACCACTTTTACCTCTCTTTTCACCCTATACATAGATTTATGAGAATGTTATTCAGTTAAAGTACATGTCATTTTGTTCATTGTTTCTTGCTGATATTCTCTGATGTTATAGCTCACCATAGGATAGCATTGTTTTAATAGACTATTAAGCTAAAATAAGAAAGCAACTCATTTGTCCATTAATATAATTTATATTATATTTTGTCCTGTTGATTAAAATTAATATATCCCTGCAGGTAGCTACATTATTACTTTATTCATGGAGAGTCAGAAAGAACTGTTTTCTAGACATATGTCCTACTGTTTATGTCATCACTAACATGTTAATATGTCATTTACCAATAACTTTTTCATTTACATATGTACATTGCAGATAATTTGGCACCCTCTAATTGCCTATACAATGAAACTCTAATCCTAAGCAGAAGTACTTTAAATCTAGAGTTTGCAAATAAATCTTTGAAAACAAATGTTGTAGTGATAGTTTTTAATAGCATTGCTTGAAGCAGATTTCCTAATCAAATGTCACCCATCACTACGATTCTGTTATTGTTATAGTGTTATATAAGAAAGTTGGAGTTTTTCAATGAATTAAGTCAACAAATTAATCATGTTTTAAGAGGAAGGGGGCCTTTATTTACCACCATTACCTCAAAATGACTTCAGATTTTAACTTTTCACTTGCTTTCATGACACATTATCTTGGATATCTCCTCTTGACCTATTTTCATATTATCATCTTATTTCAGATAAATACTGTGTCCCTATACCTTCTTTACCTTGTGGAAATGATTTCCTCAGGACTTCAGATTATCTACAACACTGATGAGGTAATATTGTCTAAATTTTTATAAGAATAAAACACATTTCCTAAATGTGCCTCATTTGTTTTTTTGTTTAACTTACTTTGTATAACATCAAATTGAGTTATTTCTTTTATTTGCATATTCATTCATCAGGAGGTATATAGCAAGAAAATCTTTACACTTTTAGAACCTAACAAGAAAAATAAGCAAAATACAAAACAGGTTGTAATATTTTATTGCTGCAAAGACTGCATTCAGCATGGTCTGAAATAAAAATGTGTAACTTTGTCAAAAACTTAACAAGGATAAAAAGGATGATAACCACCAGATTTTTCCTTCTCTTCTTCCTCGTGCTTCATTGCTTTTATTGTTTGGGCCTTTAAAATTAAAACAAATTTTTTAACCTTTTTATGCCTTAAAAAAATTTTAAAAAATTGGAATATATAGTATGTCCTTTCATCACATGCACTTGTTTTAGATAAGTTGGCATTGAATTTATAGATTTTAACAAACATTCTTTAATTCATAATGATAAAGCAACACTTTTATGCCAGTGGATATAAAATATAACTGTGATCATTGGTTCATTTTTCTAAAGTCTAGGCTTGACTGTAGCTCACAAGCATTTAAGTTTAAACAAAAAGAATTTTGGGGTCTTTGAAATGTATTTATCTCTATGTCTTGGATAAATAGCTCAGCTTTTTGTGATATATGGTATAATGTGGTATTATACTAAAGTATTCCATCCCCATTTGAGGGTTTCTGTAATCCCAGAATAAATCAGTTTCTTGGTATATCAAAATATTTATCAGAATTCGTCACTTTCCATTCTCTCAAGACTTTTAGACAAGTCTTTTAGGTCCACTAAAAGCAAAAACATCTGTGAGGGTAGGAGGTGAGAATGATGTTTTGAATTCTGATGAAGATGCTTAGGTCTTATAGGCTTAGCTAGATATCTTCTGAAAATAGCTTTGGGGTATAACCTTTAATGAAAAAGAGAATTTCTTTAGCTAAAATTCTCCTTTCCAGTCTTCAGAAGCCCATTCTTTATATTGGTATGTGTATGACAATTTTAAAAAGGAAATTTTCATTGATATCATATTGTGTTCTTATTTTTGCTATTTGGACACCAGCAGAGTGTTTGATATTTTCCAACAGACAAATACCAAGTCCCTCTTTTTTGGTCTTCATGATCTCAATATGAAGGTAAATGTTCATTACACCACATAGAGATTTAACTATTCACAAAGACATATGCCTTCTTTTTGACTTTAAAGCCCCACAGTTAGTGCCCTGGATTAAGTGGAATTAAGACCCTGTTAGAGTTTACCATATATAAATACTTACTAATTGACTGCTTGAGTTATTTTCTGATATTTGGCATATTTCCATTAAACACCTATTTATGCATAGAGCAGTCCCAAAAAAAGGAAAGAAAATAAAAGTAGAAAGAAATTCCTGTTTACTAATTTTTGAATATCTGAAACTATAGTTTACAATATGTTAAATCTTCTTTCAGTTTCAACCATTAATGTAATACTGATTTGATAGGAGAGGAAGAACACTCTAATGAGAGAAACATAATTTAAAATGGGTATTTTCTTGCATTCTCTTCTACAAACAAGTGAATACTTTGGTTATATTCATTTCAGTGTGTATTAGGTATTTCAGGATGTATTAGGTATTAGGGTTGCAAAGATAAAAAAAAGACAAAGTCTTGGTCTTCAAGGAATTTGTATGTTTGTATGTATGTATATATACATAGACATCTATTTGTCTATCTGTTTGTCTGTCTTGCTGTCTTCAAATTACTATAGTGGAAGCCAGAGTATGATGTTCTGTGATTCATGAATGTTTTCCCAACAATGTGTTAAGCAATGGATTCAGGGTCAGACAACTAAGATTCAAAACTCAGCTTCATCATTTATAGTTGTGACCTTGGGCAAGTGATTTAATCTTTTGGGGGCTCAGTTTCCTCATTCATAAAATGAAAGGAGTGGATTAGTTGATCATTTCAAACCCTGAAATCTCTTCCTATGTCAGCTTGAGTTTAAGGCATCATGGCAGTAAGGCAAATTTCAGTAGAAAAAGCACTGAATTTGTAGTCCTAGTATTAATAATCTTCAGTCTGGATGATCATGTCCACTTTTCTTATACAACACCCAGTACATGACTGATCATAATAATGATCTTTCCTCTTGAAATATTAGATTGTCAGAAGGCAGGGTACAAATAATTTGAAATGACTGTTTTCTTGCATTCTCTTGAATTTCTTGCATTCTTTGCAGTCCCCGTAGAACCAAATTATGTCCTGTGCATTCAGCAAATACTTATCCAACATGTGACTGACTGCAAAATCAGGTACACTTTGAGATTCTCCCCCTTCTTCCTCACCTTCATCATCAGTACCTATTCTCAAGGAGAAGCAAACCCACCACATCTTAGAAAATAGTTTCATGGGTTGCTGTGTTTACCTAGTGGTAAAACTTTTTAGTGATGAACCTTTCTATCCACAGCCAAGTCTGGTGGTCCTTGGACAATAATCCATCAATGAACCTTCCAGAACTGAGGCCTTCAACATGTATTTTGTGTATGTCATTAAATGTTTTAAATAAATATGCTTCTTTTTACTGTAGTTTTTCAAAGGCTTCAGGATATTTGTGATTTAATAACTGTGGATGCTTCTATTGCTACAGATCATAATTCCCTCCTCCTTTAATGGTTGGTTTTATTGTTTTCTGTGACGAGAGAAATTCATTCGCTTCTGGTGATAAGCATTTCTGAACTCCACTAGGCATGTGCTTGCGATAATTTTGCCCATATTTGAAGGCTCTTTTAGTTTAATACTTACCTCAGCTCAAGCTCCACTGATGTCACCTTCTAGAATTAGGGTCACTTTCACACCCAGGTTAGGAGATAGACTAGCAGGTTAGTGAATGTGTCTGATACATATTCATGAGAAAAACTGGAAAGTGAAGAAGACCAGGTTCAACCCATGTCTGCAATTTATCTACTTATTTTGCTTCTTTTTAATTTGGAAAGAAGCTCATATGTTGGATTAAACTTAGACCTTGTATAATGAAAACATCCTGCTCTTTAATTGATTAATGAAGGTGTCATTTACATGGGAAAGTGAGAAAGGTAATGAACTGCTTCATTGTGTTGAGAGTTCAAGGATAGTAATTCCCACAGATGAATTGTCTTTTAATTGTGACATTTGTGAAGGAAATTAAAATATTCAGAAAAGGCGTTTTCTACCATTCCCTCTCCCCACCCCCACCAACCCCCACAAAGTTTTGGTTGGCTTTTTATAATTTTAAGCTAGTATATAATCTATTTGGTTTTTTTTTCCTTTTGTGTATTGTATTTTTTTTCTACATATGAAAGAGAAACTATTGGCTATCTGTAGCCTACCCTCAGTATTTACACAAAGGAGCAAAAGAAACTTTTCTAAAACATTTTTAAAAGTGAAGTTTTCCAAAGCTAATTTTGCCTCCCCATTCCCAAATGGTGTTTTTTTTTAAACTTCAGACATACAAACCCCCCTTCCTCCCCTCCCCCCCACAAAGTAATACTCTACTTACTTTTTGTTCATTCCAGGTAAAGTTATAGTCATTGTACCAAAGACAAAAGATGGTGCATGTATATGTGTGTCCAAAATGAAAAATTAAAGTGTTTTTGTTGTCTTTCTTGTCTTGTCTGTATCCTTCACACTGAAAAATTAACATTTTTGGAGAAATTATGGAATATTAGAGAAAACACTGACTTTTAATGCTAGCTCTAGTACTTGTAGTTGTGTGACCTGGTTCAAATTCCTTTTCCCTTAATTTTCTCTATTATTAATGGTGGAAAATAATACTATCAATACTTACCTATTCAGGAAGCTGCTTTATAAAACTTAAAAGTGCTATAGAAATGTGACGATATTGTTGGGAAGGTTTTAGATAACCAGAGTAGCATACAAGGGTAGAATTTGAGCAGAAATATTCTTTTGGCAATTCAGCATGAGTAAGCTCTGCCTTAGAGGCCCATAGTAAAAGCAAACAAAAAATAAACAATCTTATTTAGCCAGAAATGACCAGATATTTCAGCTTTTCAAGAACTTTTAATATGAATGTCCTGAATTTGGTAACATAAATGCTACTCAAAACATCATTTTTAATGATATTGCTTTGATGATATGAGGCTCAGAGTTGGGAGTCTCAGTGATGCAATGTATCAGTTGCACTTTTTTCTCTTTTATTTTCCCAATAGATTTTCACTTTTACTTGTCAAAGCGCTGGCGTATTTAAAAATAGTTATTTTTAAAGTAGGCAATTTTAGGAGTTTTTTTTTCTTTGTGCACATTATTAAGGTCATATTAGATGAAAAATGAGGACAGAGAGGAATCCTTTGCAGTTCATAATGTAAAGGTTTTTTTTTTTAATTACAGGTTTCTGAAAATTATCAAATATCAAACAGACAAGCATTGAATATGCAAAAGGAAAATTAATTGGCCGTGCCAGGTTTTGACCTGTAGTATCTACTTTAAAAAAATTAAGAAAAGTCAGAGATATTATCATTTTAAGTTCAATAAACTACAAATGTCCTAATTAAGGCCATCAATAAATTCATGGCATACCACATGCTATTACTCTAGACATGAATATGCTGTTTTTACTTATAGTAAGGAATTATCAAATGAATATTGAATGACTACATCAATAAAGTCAGTTGCTAAAAGGTAAAAGAGTATAGAATAGCCTTTATATTCACACAAAAGAGAAATTAACTAAAAAGATTTTTGTTGATCTATTCATTTTGCTTTTTAAGCTGAAATAAATTATTTTGAAAGTGAAGGTTTAAAATACAAGTTTTGTCAATGGATGCCTGTGCCTTTTTTTAAATTTAAGGTAATAGCCAATAATAAGAGCTAACATTTTTGTGGTACTTTAAGATTTGCAAAGCCCCTTACAAATATTATTTCATTTTATACTCATGACAATCCTGGGAGGTAAGTGTTATTGTTATCCCCATTTTGCAGATGAGGAATGATGTTCAGAGAGATCAAATGATTTGCCCAGGGTCCATGAATGTCTTGTGGGTGGATTTAAATGCAGGTCTTCCTGTCTCCAGGTCCAGCACACTTTCTATGGTACCACTTGGATGCCTGCCGTGTGTGTGTGTGTGTGTGTGTGTGTGTGTGTGTAAGAATCTATATCTCTCCTCAGCTTTTCTACATTCCTTTTAAGTTGTAGTGAATGATATAGCCATTCCTAAGGGATTTTCATAACTAAGAGACATAGTAATTTTAAATGACATCTTTTTAAAGGGTTAATTTTTAAGCCCAGGAGTAAAGAAGCATAGCAATACCCTTAACTTTCTCCAATCTCTCTCTCTTCCTGGGTTATGACTGGCTATTTTTATCCTACCTACACCTACTTATCCTTTTATCCTACCTACTACAAACTACACCTTTTATCCTACCTACACAAACTACAGGTTGCAGTGATACCCCAGCAACATGGCCAGCTACAATCATGATCATGTAGCTACTGCTCAAACTTTTTTTCACAGTCCTCTCTTAAACCCTCGTGTGGAGGGGAATACATTTCTACTACCTACCATTTTCATACCTGAAGATCCAAACGCTTCCTGTTTACACAAAATCAGTCACAGTGACACCATTGACTCTTAGACATATACTAAATAACAACAAAAGCAGTAATACTAACATTTACTCAATATAAGGCAAGAGCAAGAACAATCATAGTAAGAGAAATCTAGCAGAGAACATGAGTAAGGAACCCCCAATACTTGTGGTAACTAGTGACTATATGCTAGGCTTTCATATCCTTGGGTCTCTTTAGAGAAGAGTATGCACCATTTATCACCTGCTGATCAAAACCATTTCTCTGTTGAATAGGTGAAAATCTGTTTTACACAGCCACCCTTGTTTGGATCCTAAGAAAGTATTAAGGGTTTTTAGTGTCACACTGTTCCATTTAATCTGATTAGCTATCTAGTACTTTAGATTTGCTGTGTGACTCTAAGGATTTTCTCACTTTCAAGAAAAAGGGCTATGTAACCATGTTGATTTTTTTTTTTTTGCTTTAGTATGTGACTTTGTGGTATATAGTATAGGTAATAGAGTGCTGGACTTGGTGTCAGGGGGACCTGAGTTCAGATACTCACTCAAAAACTGTATGTAAATAATTTTCCAAACTTAGGATACTACATAAATTGGGTGGCTAGGTGGTCCAGTGAATAGCGCACTAGCCCTGGTGTCAGGAGGACCTGAGATCAAATCTGGCCTCAAATACTTAACATTTACTAGCCATATGACCTTGGGCAAGTCAATCCCAATAGCCTTGCCTTCCCCCTGCAAAAAAAAAAAAAAAGATACTATATAAATAAGAGTTTTCTATGATGGTACTATTTTAGCATCATTTCATTTGTAAATTTTCTGGTGTCGTTTTCCTTAATTTACACTTTAAAAAAAAATGAAGGAATTTCAAATTTCTAGCTTTTCCTAATCTTGCTCACAAATAACTAAATTTCTTAAATTTTACTTCTTTATAGTTGGTTTTAGGAGCTCAGCTAATTAATTGTGGCATAAATCAACTTTCTTGAGTTGTTTTAAGGGCTTATATCATCTCATTTTGCTCCTGAAATTAACTTCTTGTAAGTCATAGAGATTCTTCAGAATTCTATTTTAAAGGCAGAATAAACAGAAAAAAAGTTACTTGGAGCCTTTGGAAAGTTTATTTCTAAAAATAACAATGAAGATGCCAATTTGATTCTACTGGTGCAACTGAGAAGTTATCCTGCTTCCTATTACATTAGAGCTTGGTGGCACAATCCATTTTATCCAGTGCATATAGACACCATAGAATCTATAGGATTCTTTAAAAGGAGTGGCCGCATTACTCATTGCTACATGCTAGGAATCAAGAGCAGTCCACAGCACTATCTCATCATCTGAAATATTCTTCATTGTACCTCAAAAGCAAATTTTAAAATTAATAGTTTTTATAAATAATGTATAAACTGAAATGAACCACCTAGATGCTAGCATCTAGGTGGTTCAGTGGATAGAGTACTCTGTAGTTGGAAGACCTAAGTTCAAATCCAGCCCCAGATACTTAATATCTGTGTGACCACAGGCAAGTCTCTTAATCTCTCTTCTGCCTCAGTTTCTTTATTCTCTAAAAGGAGGATAATAACTAATGCCTACCTTCTAGACCTCCCAATGAGCATAAAATAGAATATATTTACAAGGTACTTTGCAAACCTTGGAGCACTATGTAAATGCTGTCATCATCATCATCATCATCATCATCATCATCATCATCATTATTATTATTATTATTATTTCCCAAAGGAGAAACATGTAAAGTGAGAAAATCTCCTTTTAATCTCCCAAAACTGTTATCTCTGAAAATGATCAGCCATGGTTTATTATTTAGTAATCATTCCTTAACCCTATAAATGAAATAATATTTTATCATATTTCAGTTATCCTAATTGAAGGAAATTGGAAGCTTATATACATAAATTAAGCAACTTCTGTTGTCTCTAAAGATATCTGTAGATATTTTTGACTGGTCAAACAGATTATACTAAGAAAGATGATATAAGAAGCATACAAATTTCCCCTTATTCTTTTGGTCAGCACTAAAGGAAATAAACCCATAATATCTATTAGCATGCTTAGTATTGAAGATTTTCAAGTGTTAATCAATCTAATAACTGATAATTATGAATCAGGAAGGGAGGTAACATCTGGTATTTTTGACCCATTTTGGCTTTTTTTTTTTTTCTCCAAGACTAATACTTAAGAGTTATTTCTTCTAAGGTGTTATGTCTCTGTAAATTATATGAGGCACCGTTTGGTTGATGGTGCTACTTTTGACTAGGGCAATATTGTACAAATACTTAGGTTTCTCATAGGCACTGTTACTTAAGTTTTTCTACTCATTCATAGCTTTTAAGCAATAAAATAGAACATGAGCTAAATAATCGTACTTTTTAAATATTGCCCTTAAACACACAATTGCTATACATTTCAAAGGAACATAAAAATTTAGATAAAATATACCAAGTTAGAGTATTGCATATTTCTTTTTATTATCTCCAATTTTTGTTTCCATGTTCTAAGTGTGACATGAAAATAATTGGGTAGTGTTTAAAGAAACAAAGGTACTCAAAATATAGTGCAGTGAGTGTAGTGCCAACACAATATTCAGAGCGCTAATGATGACTGTGAAAATGCCGCCATATTTCTCAATCACAAAATATAATAGACTCTCCATATAAGACAGAAGCAAAATATTCAGAAACCAGAAAGACAAATCCCAATACTAGAAAACTGAATCCATCAAAGCAATAAAGTTAATAAACCATAATACAGCAGGGAGGGACACCATCCTTTAGCCTTCCCACAAATAAACTCTCAAGCCTAGTCACCTTGGGTGCATCCCTTCCTCCCTTCAACTCTTAACTGCTCTGACTCGTAACATCCTGTGGGCTCTGTTCCACCTTTCAGCAAACTCCTCCCATCACAGACTCCATGTGATTATATTTGGCCTATTAGGGGCCAGGCAAGGTCTTCAAATTACCATTACAGTGAGAGAAATAGTTTATAAGACTACTGGCACTACAGGAAAAGAGCTTAAATTAAAATGTAATTTAAGTGATTTAAGCTAAATGTAATAAACATCAAAATAATATACTAAGAGACATCATGGAATGTTCAGTGACAGACCCTCTATGATTAGGATTGATGCATAGTCTTGAAAATCTAGGTAGGTCCTGTTACTAATATAATGTTTTAATTATTTTTATTGAATTTGAGAGCTTATACATATAATTAACCCAAGTGGCACTATATATAACATGCAGACATAAAAATCTTAGAAGAACTGAATAGAGGCGGCTAGGTGGCGCAGTGAGTAAGAGCGCCGGCCTCAGAGTTGGGATGACCCAAGATCGAATCCGGCCTCGGAAAATGAGCACCCACACATAAATAATGACTGGCCGTGTAACATTGAGCTAGTTACTTAACCCCAATTGCTTTATAAAAAAAAAAAGAAGAAGAACTATGAATAGCCTCTGATATTACTATAATGATGCTAGCCTTAAAAATCAAAGAACTAAAGAATTACTTGAATAGAATATGTAATATTTTTGAGTTTATTTTGATTCTCTGTAGTCTTATGATTTTTGCAAATATTCCATTCTGCTTCTGTGAATCAGAAAATATATACACATCTTAACAATAAGAATTTGCTTCTTTTTCTCTGATCCTTATTTGAAAGATTTGGGAGGGTATATGTATGTGTGTGTGTGTGTGTGTGTGTGTGTGTGTTTTCGTGTTTGCGTGTCTGTGTTTGCGTGTCTGTGTATGTGTTTTAGGGAAGGCACTGGGCTGTAGAGTGTTAAAGTAAGGCCTTTGAATATGGGTAGATGCTTGTCATCTGACACTAAAAGCTGAACTGGGTTCAGGATACAATTTCTAGAAAACATTTCACAACCCAAAATGTTGCAAATTTCATTCAGTGTTTATTATTTGGAAACTTTCAGAGTATTACAGTGAATTTCTTTTTCTTATTAAGGGACTTTTATAGCCAATCATATTCTTCAAAGTCTGAATAGAATAGGTGGGGCAAAGTGATGTTAGGTATAATCATATCAGTGTAGGATTGAGGTAGATCATAGCTAGAATTAAAGAGGTTGCGGAACTGTGAAACTGAGGTATTCAAAGGTAACAGTGATTATGTTGGAGGAAAAAACTCAGGTACTAGACTTATTGGTGGGGAGGGAGCAAGAGTGATTTAGAAATCCATAGATGACAACAACAAGAATCTGCCTAGGATGGAGTGAATTTTAAAGGAGAAAAGAGGTGGTTGCTAATGATGATATCAGAAGTAGTGTCTGAAATGTGAGTGGAGGCTGAGTATGCCAACTCTTCTTCCTTGCCTTTTGTGTCAGGAGTTGAGAGAAGCAGTTGCTAGTCTTGGAGAGGAATATAAGTGATGAAGTAGCTTTAAGAGAATATTACATTTCAGCATGCCAGAGGACGGAGGAAATGTGAGAGGAAGACATCTAATGGGAGAGGAAGTTGTTTATCATTTAAAGGACGGTTCCAGAGTATTCAGTGGGAAGTGAAGGCTAGATTTGAGTTTGGGGGTGAGGGTAGCATCCATTGCCCTGATGCTGTGATGATCTTGGGCATTATACATGGCAGAGATCTCCAGGTCAGGTGGAGATATCTAGGGATAACCTGTAACAGTGGAAAGGTGACCTCAGAAGAAAGGCATTATGGTGCAGAACCATAGGAGAGGAGTTCTTTTTCAGGGTTTGGGACACATTCCTAGCTGTTCAGTGACAGTTTCAACTCTGAAGTATATGAAAGCATTTTAAGCTTACACAAGAAAGATAAGATTCTAAGAGATTCAGCAAGCCACAGTGGTCACATCATAACAGCAAAAACTAAAATAAAATTTTCTGAAAACTCTAGTTTGGTGAAGGTGATACCTGAGTAATGTAAATTCGCCTCCTTTAGAAACAATGAGAGGAAAGAGACCATAATATCAGTAATTAAACACTATAATGACATCATTCCTTAATTGCTATTTTTACATTTGATAACCCTAAGAATCTTGTACATTAATCAGATATATGCTTGGGGAATGTAAGTTGAACATTTTTTTCAGTAGATATTCCTATTACAGGGATTTACTCTAAGCTGAGATGTTACAGTGGCTATTTTATTGTGAGATACAGCTATGAAGTTTTAGTGACAGCTTGTGTGTTAAAGTACCTCTGGCTCTTCATTGCCTAATTTAACTCTATGCCCCTGATATAGCAGTTTTGTTAGCATTTTCTGCCACTAAATCTTAAAAGTGTTGATGAATAAAATCAGTTAGGAGTCCAACCACATGTAAGGAATGCAACATTTACTTGAAATTGCCTATTGTATATAAAAAAAATCCTAGTAGGACAGCAAAATGCCTCCTTTGTAAAATAGAATTTATTGGTGGTTGTCAAGATGAGAATACTAGGGAATTAAAATATGGTGGCCTTCCAACTATAAAGCCTTTTGTTGTAGCATTCTCAAACATGTGGTATAGGTAGTTTATGAATTATAAAAATGTTTTCAGAATTATTGCCAAACTAACATGTATATATGGAAAGCTGAGTAGCAAACTCTAAAGGTAATATGAATTTAGATTTGTAGATTAATAACTTATTTCCCTCTTCTCTAATTAATCTATGCTTGAGCATAAACAGCTATTTATAGTTCGTGATGTGACAGAAAAGATTGTTTACCAGTAGCCCAAGTCACCTATTTTTAAATCCTCAGTCTTTACTCAGCAGTATCAAAGCAATCTGAACATGGCCCTATATTGGCTTCAGTCTCTCAAGTGTCATGTGAGCTCGATACTGATTGCAGATAAGATAGAAACACTAAATTTAGCATCTTGAAGTCTCTTCTACTAATAGCATACTCTTCAGATGGTTTTGTTTTTTTTTTCTTTTTTGGGAAGTTCTGATACCTCACAGGTCTCCTTGACTGGAAGTCTTAAAAGGACATATTTAAGTGTACCTACATTGGCCTTGGTGTGACAAATTGACCTGGCTGGTTAAATTTTTTAAAAAGTTTTTAGTGAATATATATAGTTTGATATTTTCTGCAGTCTACTGACCTTTCAAAAATAGATTATTTTGCAGATGTTTGGAATATTCTTGATTTGTCAAAGTTTATAGGATGTTTCAGCACAATTATAATAGGTCTACATACTGTTCTTTTTTTCCTGGAGACCCCTTTTGGTTAAAGTTCCTTAAAGTTGGACATATTTACTCTTGTCAACTGTGTGATGTAGTGATTATGACAGAATTATATCATCCGAGGAGAAATTCTTTGAAGACTTACCAAGGAAAGTAGAATACCAGATAACTTTGAAAATGTCTCTTATTAAAAAAAAAAATCCTCATCTTAGTCCAAGAAGTAGTTAAAAAGATATCATCAAAGCAGCATATGATTAGAAAAGGAGGTGGGACAAACAGATGATTCATGGGCTTCATTGTTGTATTAGAAATATTTTTTAAAAATAAAATAAATCTAGAAAACAACCTCTAGCACGTAGGATAGATCTTCCATGATAGATGAATAGAAGACATGAAAAAGAATGACAGAAATGAGAAGGTATGTATGGGCTATGATCTATATTGGTGGCAGGAACATTACAGCAGGGATATCTTAGAGTTTAAACAAAACTTTGGCATTTCATAAAACTAGGAAAGAATTTCGTAGAACATAGGATAGATTTAGGACAGCTAGGTGGCACAGTGGATAGAGCACCAGGGTGAAGTCAGGAAGGTTTGAGTTTAAATCTGGCCTTGATAGCTGTGAGACTCTGGGCAAGTCACTTAACCCTTTTAGCTTAGTTTTCTCATCTGTAAAATGAGATGGAGAAAGAAACAGCAAACCATTCCTGTATCTTTGCTAAGAATTCCCCAAATAGGATCATGAAGAGTTGGATAGACAAGAAAATGATGGATTTAGAATTAAAAGGGACCTTCTCATCCAATTCCCTTGTTTTATAGATGAAGAAACTGAAACCCAAAGAGGATAAGTGACTTGCCATGAGTAACACAGCTAATAAGTATCTGAGGCAGAATTTGAACTCAGGTTTTCTAGACTCCAAGTTCATTGCCCTATCCCCTATTTCTCTCTTTAACTGTTACCTGTAATGGCACACATAATCAATATTTAATAAATATGCACTGTGTGCAAGGTCCTAAAAATATAAATATTTTTTTAATTTGGTCTTAAGAATCTAGAGGAGCATTTACATAGATAATTATAATATAAGATATGGCATCAGCAGAGGAGAAATCCAGGCAGAATGTTCGTGGAAAGTATGAGGAGAAAATATTTTCACTTGTGGGTATTTGGGAAATCTTTATGGAGGAGATAGCACCTGAACTGAGCCCTGAAGGAAGGGGAAGATTTTAATAGTTTTAATGGAGTTGGAAATAAGTGAATTCCTGGCAAGAAGAATGGTCTTTTTAAAACCCTAGAGACGGGAGCTTTAAATATAATAAAGCTTTAAATATAATAACTAATAGTTGTGTCTGGTTAGAATATATTACATATTGGGGCGGATAGGTGGCGCAGCGAGTAGAGTGCTGGCCCTGGAGTCAGAATATATTACATATAAATAGGAGCAATATGAAATAAACCTAGAATGGTAGCTGCAACAGTCAGATTCTGGAGAGTTTTAAATATAAAATTAATACATAAATTTAAATGCTAGACTAATACAATAAAATTTTGTATTTCATACTTTAGAGATCCATCAAGGGCACTTAACAGGGAAGTGAAGTGGTTGGATCTGTGCATTCAAAAGATGTAGATATGGGAAGTAGGGTAGTGACAGTATGACTGGAGGGAATGAGATATAAGACATATAGAAGTAGTATTGGACTATGAGTTTTGGATGTCCAGTGCCATTTTGCAAGCAATTAAAGGTAAGAGTGATAAGGGAAAAGAAAGAGTAAGAGATCACTCTTAAGGTTTTGAAACTGGATGACTAGGAGGATAATGGTACCACCCACAGAAATAATTGACTAGCGTTTATTAAGCACTTCATATATGTCAAAAACTGTGCTAAATGCAAGGGATTTTGTTTTTGTTTTTTTGCTTTTTGGAGGGGGGAAGGCTGGGCAATTGGGGTTAAGTGACTTGCCCAAGGTCACATGGCTAGTAAATGTTAAATGTCTGAAGCCGAATTTGAACTCAGATCCTCCTGACTCCAGGGCTGGTGCTCTCTTCACTGTGCCACCTAGATGCCCCCAATACAGGGATTTTTTTTAAAGTGAGGTGGTGAGACAAAAGCAGAACCTGCCCTCAAGGAGCTTACAATTCTAATGGAGGAGACAATATAAATCAAAGTATACAAGATTGAAAAGATGTAAGGTAACCTTAGAGGGAAGCATACTAACCTATGGAGCAAGGAAAGAGACAAGGAAAGACCTCTTGTATAAGGTGGCATTTGAACTGAATATTAAAAGAAGTCGGAATTCCAAGAATTAAAGATTGAGAAGAAGGGCATTCCAGGCATGGAGAACAGTGTGTGCAAAGTCTCAGAAAGAAGATGGAGAGTCTTCTTTTCTAGGATTATGGACTTTGTAAAGGGGAATAGAATGTCAGAATGTGGGAAAGATAAGATGTGATCTAGTTGTAAAAGAGTTTTGAAAGTAAAAAATAAAAGAATTTTATATTTTCTTCTGGAAGTAAGAAGGAGCCCTAGAGCTCACTGCAAGGGGGTGGGGATGACATGATCTGGCAAAGACCAGATGACCCCATGTCTGTTATAATTGCAAAGGGGATTTTTGTTGAGGTATACTGATTGAAGTCCTTTTAAACTCTTAAGATTCTGTGAGTCTATTCTATAGTATGTTCTTGCAGTAATTTATAGAATGTTTTAAAGTAGGAGATAATTCAGTTAAGTTCATTATCACAGAAGGCAAGAGAAGAGAGAACTTCTTCCTCCACCCTTCCTTCCCCAGGAAGTATATGGTCATTTATTCCAAAATGCTACAGAAACCTCAAAAATGCTGGAGATTAGGTGGTGCACTGAGTAAGAGTGCTGGCCTCGGAGTTTGGATGACCCGAGATCAGATCCGGCCTCAGAAAATGAGCACCCACGCATAAATCAAATGACTAGCCGTGTAACCTTGAGCAAGTTACTTAACCCCAATTGCTTAAAAAAAAAAAATGCTGGAGATTGAGAAAACACTATTGAATTTGGTAAAGAGAAGATTAGTAGCTTTTGAGAGAATAGTTTCTATATAGTGCCTTGGGAAACAGGTTGTTAAGAAAGATATGAGTGAATAGGAACTGGAGGGAGGAAGTATAGCAAGATAATACCTATGAAGAATGTGGTATTGAAAAAAAAGATTACGTAGAAGCTAGAAGGCATTGTGCCCCCAAATCTATCTAATTTTCACCACTATTTCAACTTATCCATGCTAATTTTTCATAAAATTATATAATTTAAGAAGGGACACTAGAAAACCAGTAGGAAAACCCTTGATTTTAAATGTCCTTATTCAAAAGAAAGTATGGGTGGATAACAAGGTGAATTAGTGGGGTTTTTTCCCCCTTTTTGGAGGGAGGAAGGCAGGACAGTTGGGTTTAAGTGACTTGTCCAAGGTCGCATGGCTAGTAAATGTTAAGCGTATGAGGCCAGATTTGAACTCAGGTCCTCCTGACTCCAGAGCCAGTGCTCTATTCACTGCACCACCTAGCCACCCCTGAATTTGTATTCTTCATACAAGAAGGCAAATTTGACCTCATAGTATCACCAAGACTTGAGGGGGTGGAATCTGTGACTAGAATAAGCCTTTTATTCCTGAACAACTATATGGATTAAAAGGGGAGAAGAAATTGCATATTAAGAAGAAATATTTTGTGAGGAATTCCAGGAGTTGATTGGTATGAAGGAAAATCACATTGAAAGTATGTGGGTAAAGGTCAATGGAGCCAGAAACACAAGTCATATTGTCATTGGAGTATAGTATACGCTACCTGGAGAGAAAGAAAAAAAATTACAAGAGGAATTAAAGAAATGGATTGCTGGTACAGAGGTAAGATTGAGGAGATAGTACTTCAATTATCTGGACATTTGCTTCTCAAAGCAAAGCAATTAATAATTTCTTTACTTTCCTCAGTGATCATTTTATCCTTCATAAAATGTGGGACTAAATAAGGAAATATTCTATTGTAGATCTGATTCTCATTTTAAAGGAAGAACTGGTTGCTAGAGTGGAAATGATGACTTCCTTAGGGGAATGTGATTATTTCACCTTAGAATTTTAGGTAAAGAATGACAAGGTTAGCTTATAGAATAGTCAGAAGTTATGTCTTGGCTTTGAGAAGAATAGATATCTAAGAGTAGAAAGACTAAGCTGAATTCTATACACTAATGTACTAAAGAGTAAGTCAGGCCAGAAGAGATTAGAAAATTTTCAAGAATGAAATTCTGAAGACATGGAGACAAATTCTGACTGTGGAGGAAATGGAAAGTTTCCCAAAGAGAGGACATAATTAACCAAGGTAAAAAGAAAAATACCCCAAGAATACAGCAACATGTACAGAAGTAAATAAGGAAAAATTATAAGAAGATTAATATACCACTCTTGAATAGATCTGTAAGAATAATATCGGGTCTGCTAAAGTCCTGAATGACCTTAGACTTGCATGAAAAGTTAAGGAAAATAAAAATTAATGTATGTGCATTTAAGCTAACCTAGGGTAAAATGGAAGATCAAAGAAGTAAAAGGACTACCCCTTAGAACTGGAGAAAAGGTAATACATAGGATAGTTTAGGGAGGTAGGGAGGTAGAAAGTACCCAGCTGCCTTAATGTTTAAGTTGCCAAATCCAGAAGAATTACAGGGTAATGAAAAATTTAGTAGCTGTAACTAATGAACAACTGTTAGTGATTTTTGAAAGGTCATGGAGAATAAGAGAGATAAAACAGGATTGGAAAAAGACAAATATCTTGATTCTCTCATACAATTGATGGAGAGATACACATTAAATGTTTGTATAGTTAGGATTTGGAGCTGATTGAATGGTTAACTCCCAGAAGTCAGCAAGAAGCATTTGTTAACACTTTGTGCCAACCATTGTAATAAATCATTAATTGTTTGATGTTAATGTTAATGCCCTTAACTTCTCAAGTACAAGATGGGAATAATTAGCAGTATATGTAAAAAAAAAGATTTGGGTGTTTTCATGGACTAGAATCTTAAGTGGTGACCAAAAAGTTAACAGTCTTAGGCTGCTCTTGCTATCTCCTCCTCCTTCTTCTCCTTTTTTCCTTCTTTCTGCTTTCTTCCTTCTCCTTTTCCTTTTTCTTCATGTTTCAGAGGGGGGATTTGAACTTAGGTCTGTGTTAACAGGTGTATGAACAGAACTAGGGAGGTAATATTTCTATGTATCTGGCATAGTCAGATCATACTTGGAATGTCACTTTTTATTCTGGGTATCTCATTTTATGAAAAAAGGTTGATAAGCTAAATAAGGACCAGGATGGTGGAGTATCTTGAGATTTAGGGGTCTTTTACTTTGATACAGCTTTAGTTATTTGGAAGTTTTTTCTAATATCATATGAAAATCTGCTTCTTTGCCACTTTTTGCTTCTTGTTCCTAGTTTTGTTTACTAAGGTTTCTTCCATGCTTTTAGGAAACTGATTCATGTCGATGCTCACATTTTACTTTGATATTGTCAGATGTGACAGTTATAAACTAATATGATTGTCAACAAGAATTCTCAAATTTAGAACAATCACTGAAATATTAGTACAAATCTGAGACCTATATTAAAAATGTAATTTGGAGCAAGTACATTTTTAGGTTTGCCAACTGATCCTTAAATTTTTCTTTTCTTTTTCTCTTAGGTTGCATTCATTCAAAACCTGGTATTTTGTGTAGAAAGAGTCTACCGTGTACCTGACTTTGGTGTCTGGGAAAGAGGAAGCAAATACAATAATGGTAGTACAGAGCTACATTCGAGGTAATTTTCAGAGTTCTAAGTGCTGTTTGATTTAAATGTACAGAATTTGAATATGAATAGGAAATCAAAAGAGTACATCAGAATAGTTTCTATGGTAATTTTCCAACTCATTTTTATATACATAATGAAGATGAAATTCACTTAAAATTAAAGCAAGTGTACCAGATTAACTGTTCTGGTAGCTGAATTCACTGTCTTCAAACACATTCAGAAAGGAAACTAGAATTTTCCCCATCTTAGCTTATAAAATTCAATCTTCACAGTTGATGCAGCATCTGAACTTTCTGTTGAATTCTTTCAATTGCTCCCAAGGCAAGGCAAGGCATATTTGACTAAGGCAAGGAGGCTAGGTGGCAAGAGGCAGCTAGAGGGTACTGTGAATAAAACTTTGAACTTGGGGTCGAGAATACCTGAGTTAAGATTCATCTAGCCTCAGACACTTATCATTTGTATAATCCTTGGCAAGTCACTTATCTTCTTAATGCCTTCCTTTCTTCATCTGTAAAATGGAGATAATACCACCTACCTCCAGCTAACATTTGTAAAGCACCTTGCAAATCTAAACGTGCTATATAATAGTAGCAGTTATTATAGTCAATAACAGAAATTGGTCATAAGAGAACTCACTTAGTAGTTTAAAAGTTTTAAATTCTATGAAGAACACAAAGAGTCTCAAGATGAAATAAATAAGAATATAAACCGTGAATGAAAAAAAATTAAAATTCGGAATAGACAGAATTTTGGAGACAGCACTGACTTAAAAGAGGAAGAGTAAAAAGAAATACTAATTAAAAGACAATAGGATTTGGCACAAATGAAGGGAAATATAAACCTAACTCAATCTTAAATGTGAATAGAATAAATCAATAAAATCAAAGTGACACATTGACTATGAAAAGAAAACCTATGATCCTTTGCTTACAATAACATCTAAAAAGCAAAGATATAGGTAGAATACATATGAGACTTGAACAAATTTATTATGCATCATGAATTTTTAAAATTCCGAAACTGTAACCATACTATCAGAATCAAAAATAAAAATTTACAATATAAACAGATAAAGAAGGAAATGAAATGTTTAAAAGAATCTTATACTCGGAAGCAGTATAAATATTAAATTTATGTTGCAAATGGCCTAGCATATAAATTCATAACAGAAAAAATAACCAAATTACATAATGACATCATACATAGTTACCTAATAATTGTAGGCAATCATATTATTCCTATCTCTGAATTTGACAAATCTCATCAAGGTAAACTGAAGAAAAATATTGAATTGAACAAATTGTTAGAGAGATTGGAGCTAAAAGACTTATAGCACATTCTGAAAACATAAAGAATATATGTGCCTCTCTGTACTACATGATAGTTTTATAAAAATTGTCTGTGTTTTGGAGGCATAGAGAAATTGTGAATAAATGTAAAAAGGCAGAAATACTTTGTATGTATGTTTTTTCTATAAACAATCAGAAATAATTGAACTTAATCTAGTGCTCAAAAAATCCATAAAAAATAGGTTACTTAAGGTAGAGGTTTTTCTTAGGATTGCTAGGGAATCTTGAAACTAAACTGGCAGAAATTAAACTTAGACCAGCATCTTATACTGTAGCCCACAATAAATTGAAAATAGATATGTGACTTGAATATTAAAGATCATATCATAAAAAAGATAGAAGAGCAGCCAGCTACCCCTTTCATAGATGTAGGAAGATAAATTCTTAACCAACATGGAATTACAAAAGATAGAATAGTCTAACTTGATTACATGAAATTGAAAAGCTTTTGCATTAAGAAAATTAATGCATCTCAGATAACAAAGGAAATAATCAAGTAAGAGAAAAATCTTTGTTTTAAATCTCTCAGTTGAGGTTCTGGTATCCAAGACAAGTTAGACAACTAACAAGACCAAAAGCCATGTAGCAAAAGAGAGGTGGCTCTCAAAAGAATTAAAAACTCTGAATAGCCACATGAAAGAATGCTCTCAATCTACTCTACATAAGTGAAATGCAAATTAAAATATCTCTGAAGTGTCACCTCATACCTTGAAAATGAGCAAAAATAGCAAAATGAGAATAGCGGTTAAGGGATTGTGGAAATACAAGCACACTAATGCGTTGTTGGTGGATTGGTGAATTAGTATAGTCGCTCTGAAAAACAGCTGGGAATTATGTAAAGATAGTGACTAAAATGTCTAGTTAATATCTGAGTTGAGATTTGAACTAAGATCTTCCCGACTCCGAGTAAGGAGCTCTTCTAAGAAATGATAAACATGAATAGAGAAGCCTGAATAGACTTGTGCCAGCTGATTCAAAAGTAAAAGAAATGAAGTCAAGAAAGTGTTATGGAAAATGATGATCACAACTTAAATGGAAAGAACAATAATCACAAAAAACAGTTGATACCAAATGTTGTGAAACTCCTCACCCACACCTTGGCAGAAGTGAGAGTCTATAGGTGTGGAACATTGTATGCATGTGAAATTTTTGTTTTGTTCACTTTTGCTAGGTTTTTTTTTTTTTACTTATAAAATTTCTTTGATATAAGGGATAGTTTTCTGAGAAGGGTTAATGTGGAAGAGTATAGGGGCAAGTTTAAGTAATATAAAGACAAAAGCCATTAAATCTCCTTTTTTAAAAAGAAATAGAGGGTTGATCTAGGTTTAAACATCCCTTTTAGCTCTAACATTTTATTTTTTTTATTTTTTTTTAATTTTAATATATTTTATTTTGTTAAATATTTCCCAATTAAATACTAAAAATTTTAACATTCATTTTAAAAAACTTTGAGTTCCAAATTCCCCTCCATCCTTCTCATCCCTCCCCCTTCCTGGAGAAGGCAAGCAATTTGATATTGATTATATATGTGAAGTAATGCAAAACATTTCCATATTTATTGTTGTCCTTCATAATCAAAGAGGACAAAAATGACATTACTATGCTGGGGTCAATGTATAGTGTGTCCAACTGTGCCTGATCAAATTACTACAAACTTGGAAGGCTTTAAGACAGCTTAGTCACAAATAGCCTCATGACCATATAGAGTGGAGATATCTCTAAATTTGCATATTACATGTTTCTTTTGAGCTTTGTAATTCTACTTTGCACAGTGCCTTCTTTGATGCAGGTATGCCATGCTGGGTGGTCCTGTGCCAGAGTCTCCCATGTCTCACAGTCAGTTTCAAAGTTCTTCAGAGAGACTCTGAAAGTATCCTTGTATCCCATCTTCTGACCCCATGTTAATGCTTGTCTTGTGTGAGTTCTTTGTAAAATAATCTTTTAGGCAAATATATGTTTGGCATTTGAACAATGTGGTCAGCCCTTCAGAGTTGTGCTCTCTGCAATAGGGTTTGAATGCTTGGAAGTTCAGCTCAAGAAAGGGCCTCCATGGGCAGAGCCAACATGCCAGAGTAAAAGCAGGAACTTAAATTAAGCTCATCCCTTAATCACCTCTCCAGCGGCCTCTATGACTCTCCAATTGAAGAGGGAAGGGTGATAAGGAGGGGGGGAGGGTAAGTGGTTCTGCCAGGGATGCCTCTCCTGGCATCCAGTCTGGAAGGAATTCACCAGGCTCAAGCAGACTTTGAAGCTGAAATTGTAAAGTTTATTGTTACGCTGTAGATAACAGCGGGCTAGATTCTTATGGAACCTGCTCTAACATTTTATTAATCTAGTTGCATTTACATGTTGTTTGAATTGAATGAGACACTATAAACTGGGAATGATATAGGCTTATTATTTTGTGAATTTCATTTGCTCCTTTAGAGTGTGTTAGTGAATTAATATTTCTATATATGACTTAAAAGAGTTAACATATCTCCCAAGGCTTAAGTTTTTGCCAAAGAAGTAGTTCCCTTCAACTACAGAGTATAGATCAATAAATCTTATCTTCTATATACTCAAGAATGGATGTCAGAGTTTAAAATGAAAGTATCAATTCTAGGCCACCATGGTGTGACTGAGGACATTTGTCAAAGGGCCAGAGAGAAACAGTAAAAGCTGAATTAATTGGAAGCCATGCCTCTTTACTTCTGGGAGAAAGAAACAAAGCAAAAGAAATTAAGCTACTGCAAAATGCCAGCTTCCCAAATACATATTGGGACCTGTACAGATTTAGCCTGGTTTCTCATTTGGTCTACATGAATAGGAATATATAATTATAATTTCTATCATAATATTTACCTTAAAGATCTTCAGGAAAGTATTTTTTCCAGAAAAATAAAATGATGTTTATTATATCATCCTTCTTGAGCCAGTAAAGTTAAACTAATACAATTTTTTTAAAGCAATTGGGGTTAAGTAACTTGCTCAATGTTACACGGCTAGTCATTATTTATGCGTGGGTGCTCATTTTCTGAGGCCAGATTCGATCTCGGGTCATCCCAACTCCGAGGCCAGCGCTCTTACTCACTGCACCACCTAACCACCCCAAACTAATACAATTAATAATAAGGATCAAAACAAAAAATGTTTTCTTTCTCAAGTTTTATTAGCTGTAAGGGTTTTGTCCTTAGTCTTTGTATCTCTTCCATTTCCTACAGCTGAGCACTCTATATTGTAAGATCTTAATGATTTTGTCAAATTGAATCATATCTTCTAAATTGAGTTGTCATCTAAATTAAGCTGGCAACCAAATTATAAGGAAACAACTGACTCAAATATGACTAAAATTAATTCACTTACAATTATAGAATCATGGATTGTTATAACTAGAAACAGCCTTCAAGGTCATTTCATCCAGTCCCCACATTTGATCCTATGAGGAAACTGACTTCCTCCACCCCTAAAATGATGTGGCTTTCCCCAAAGTCTTTAACAAAAATGATATTTAACTGCATGGCTTTCTGGTTTCAAAATATTTATGCTTCAGAAGATGTTTCATTTTGCATAATTACTCCTGAAACCTGTGTTGATTATAGCTTTTTTATTCCTCTGGCCAAAATAAGAAATCACCCAGTGACCAGGCCTCTAGTTACTAGCTTCTTAAAACTTTGCTAGTCTGACTCTTAAAGGATTAAAACAACCAGACTCAAAACCTTTCTAAGCAGGGTAGGATCAACCAGAATTTTCACTCCATTGGTATAGTCTTTGAGAACTCTAGGTCCCTTTTTTGCCAAGAAGAGACATCTGAGGAAAATGTCAGTGGAGATTTGCCTAATCAATATTTTTAAAGATTTTTTTTTCAACTGCTACTGTATAGCCACTTATTTTTGACTTATTCTTACTCTGACTTCTTTGCTTATAAGGTATTTGAATTACTTCTTTTTTTTTTTTTTTTTTTGCTTTTTACAGGGCAGTTGGGGTTAATTAACTTGCCCACGGTCACATAGCTAGGTTTTTGTTTGTGTGTGTTAAGTGTCTGAGGCCAGAACCGAACTCAGGTCCTTCTGACTCCAGGGCTGGCGCTCTACTCACTGCACACCTAGGTGCCCCGAATTACTTCTTTTTCTTCTCAACTTTGCACTACCTGTCCTAAGCAAGTAGAACAAACCACTAGTGAATATACGAGGAATTCTGCAAAGTAGGTGTGTCCTGGTGAGAAATACAGACTTCAGCTTCTTCTGTTGTAGCAGCTACAAGTCAGTCTGGTGATTCATTAAGGATTTTATTTTCTAATCTAACAGATAACTGTGATATTTTCTTAGCCACCTTATGTATGCAATATAAATCTCCCCTCTCAATAGGTTATATATTTTTTTTTAGCTGAGTAGAATGTAAAGTCTGCATTTAATGGGTTAGATGAAAAATCTGAAATGTTTGACATTGATTACCTGATATTTCTTGGTAAATTGCTTCAACTTTTGGTCTGTACATTTTTTTTTTTGCTTTTTGGAGGGCAATTGGGGTTAAGTAACTTGCTCAAGGTCGCACGGCTAGGTTTTTATTTGTGTATGCATTAAGTGTCTGAGATCAGATCCAAACGCAGGTCCTTCTGACTCCAGGGCCGATGCTCTACTCACTGCGCCACCTAGCCGCCCCTGGTCTGTACATTTCTAACTCTGTTTTCCTTTTACTACTTTAAAAAGCATATCTGACCTCAGCTTCCTTACTTTTATCCACCTCTACCAGGCCCTCCCTAGAACAGTTTCAAATATCTTTTCTGTTGTACAAACACAAAACTAGAACCACTTTTTCAGTGGCAAGGGTGTGAATCCATTATAGCATATGGCATTCTAAGACTTCTGTCACCTCCAGAGGAGGGGCTGTGACAATAGTTAGGTTTTGGACTGGTGTTTTCCTTCTAGTTCTATATGGTATATGATAAAGATTCTATCAACTAGTTCAGAACTGCAAGAAATATAGATCATCTACTCAAACCCCTTTGTTTTGAATGAGAAAGCTGAGGCCTAGAAAGGGTAAATTATTTGAGGTTGTACTTGAGGTCACACAGCTTAAAAGTGGTAGGGTCACCATTAAAGTATGATCCTTTTATTTCAAATTCACCCTAATTTCTACTCTACATATATACACACACATACATATATACATACATGCATATATGTATGTGTGTGTATACACATACATAAAGACACATGTGTATATGTACTCTGTGTGTGTATATACATACATACAGCATAAAGTTCTTGTTCCTCTACTTTTTGGAAGAACGAGTGGACTGTGTAGTGGCAGACTTGGGTCTGGCTGCCCCATGACATTTCAGTGTGGGCTCTCTTATGCTTCTGTACCTAGAGGACTAGTTGCAGAATTGATGAAGGATATGTATGGTTGCAGCACCAATGTGATATTCATAGCACCCACAGTGACTTTGAATATGCTAGCATAATTCTGAATCACAAAATATAACAAACTCTCCATATAGAAGCAAAACATTTCTTCAGATACCAGAAAGCCAAATCCATCATAGCAACAAAGAACTTCATTAATATACCTTATCACTGCAGGAAGCAACACCATCCCAAAGCCTTCCCACAAACACTCACAGGACTAGCTGTTTGCTTGCCTGTATCCCTCAGCTCTAACTGGCTCTGCTCTACCCATTCAGCAAGCCCCTCCTACCACAGGCTCCATGTGATTGCATTCAGCCTGTTGGGGGCAGGGAAGATCTTCAAATTCCCATTATGATTACTATGGTTCTATAGCTTCTGTGATGTAGTACACTGGTTCAAGAATTTAGAATCACCAGTTTAGAGCAAGAAGGGACCTCAGAAATAGTTGAATCCAGTCGCATCATTTTTCAGATAAGGAAATGAGGACCAGTAATGTTAATTGACTTGCCCAAGCTCACAAAGGGCGTAAGTAGAAGAGCAGTCTTTCAAATTCAGCAGTCTTTCCAGCATACCATGACCATGCTGTCCTATTGCATTTATACCTACAGTACCTTCCCTCATCTTTGCTACCTTTCATAATTCCTTCCTTCCTTTAAGGCTAAATCCGAGCACTGCTTCTGTATTGCCCTCCCTCATCCCCTCAGCTGAGCATGTTTCCTCCATTTCTTTATGTTCCTGGACTAAAGAGAATGTATTTTCTCTGTTTCCATATATTTCGAGATTACCATGGTGTATCCATTACTTCCTATCTGGTATTATACTTATTTACTGACATTATATTATATACTTCACCCTCCTGATTGGGATATAAAATCCTTAACAACAGGGATTAAGCCCCAGTCCTTGAACTCAGTTGTTCTTTCCTTGGTCTCCAGTTCATTATTTCCTTTTAGGTAAAAAATACTTCTCCCTCATCATTTGATTTCCAGCCAAATAACAACCTTGACTTTTGATGTTGCACTTTAAAAAGACATTTCCTCCTAAATCCTTTCTGTGAAAACTTGTTTTTGTTCCCCCCAAACAGCAGCATTTATTCCTTTCCTGCTAAATTTCTTAATCAGTTAATAATTCTCCTTTTCCAGCTGTCTTTTCAATGCCCAAATCAGATTCCTATTAATATTCCTGTCTCGGTTCATTCTGTAGTCTCTCCTGCTACCTCCTAGACCTAGTAGCTGTCATCCCTAACACTTTTTTCTCTTCTTCTAAAAGCATCTCCAATGCTTTTCTCAGAAACTCATTTTCTCTTTCCTTTCATTCTAACTCTTTCTCCTTCTTCCACTGCAGCATAGTGACATATCCTTTCCACTCCTCTTGGAATGATTAATTAGAACACAGCAAAAATCTGTAACTGTTTAACACATTAGTCACTAATGTTATAATAGCCCCAGTTCCATTCGGGAACTGTTACCCCCTAAACTCACCCCTCCCCAAATGTATATTAGGCTCCATGCTTTGGTTTTGTAGTTTTGCTTAAGAAGTAGCAAGGATAAATGATTAGTGACTGAGTGGTTTGGGACTACTATTCCAGTGCCAAAGTTCATGAAACACCAAATTTAAGAACTTTTACATTTAAAAGCATAATTCATTTTTTTTATTTGTAAGTCATTATATGACATACAAAAATGACTGTACAGACATAATAAACATCATCAGATTGAAGTTTTTAGTTTAATTTATTGGAGATGTGTTTCATATGCAGTTTTCTAGTTTTTAAAAAAAGAGTAATCAGTCACTAAAGTATCTCCATAACATTTGATTCATTTAATGTTGCTTTTAACATTCTATTAAAAAACTGACTTCCTTATTTTTATAATACCAAAATTTCCCAGTCACCTAGGTTAGAAAATTTGGAGTTGTCTGTGATTTTTTTTTCTCTTTCTGAAACCCTCTTCCTAGTTCCTTTTAGAGTCCAAGTCCTGTTGCTTCTTCTACAGTATTTCTCATATCTGTTCCCTTGCTTACATTCCAACTGCTACCTATGGAGTTCAGACCCTTGTTAATTCTACCGTGGACTACTTGCAGTAAGCTTTTGATAAAAGAAATAAAAAACTATAATTTTTCATTTAGTAAATAGGTCTTACCTTTAGAAGGCAGAGAGTGACTTCAGGAATTTAGAATGTCATTTTAAACATAGAATGCACCTTTGTTTTAACTGTTTATGAAAGTGTTGATTATCAGCAAGGCTGTAAATAATTCAAGAGATTTAGCTGCAACTGCATCTTCTTTGATGTCCTTCTTTGAATTGATAATCATCTTTTGTTCTCATGGAATGTATAAAAATGTCTGTGAATCTTGTTCTTTTGGGAGAAATTGTGTTGTGTGAATTTTGGCCTCAGGTCTCTTTTCCCAGCAATATTACAGTAAAAGCTTGTAAATTTGACATTATAGATTTATGTTCTTAACACCCCTAACAGGTATCTCAAATTACAGTCTCTTTAACTCTCCAATCCATTCTATGTACTACTGTCAGATGAATCTTCCCATTATAGAACTCTGATAATATTACTGACTTAGAAATCTTCAGGAGTTTCATATTTCCTGACCTCTAAAGAAAATCCAAATTCTTTTCTCTGTCATTTAGGGTCCTCTGTGTTGTATTAACAGTCTATTTTCCAGGCTATCTGCTAATATATCAGAGGTGAAACACCTCTGTGTCTTTGCCTATATGATTTCCTCTGCTTGGAATGCTTTCCACATATTTCTGCTTCTTTCAGTCCTACAGTTCAAAGACCAATGCAGATGCCATTTTCTTCTTGTAATCTTTCTCTAAAAAAACAAAAACAAAAACAAAAAACTTTGTTGTCTTTTGTTTTTAACATCACCACAATTCTTCTTCAACCCCCACTCCATAACCTTTTGTAACATACATCTCTCATCATCTAATGCCATACCAGGTCAGAAGTTCTTAACTTTATTTTGTACTTTTCTCATTTATTATGTAAAATATAAATTAAATCTAGAATACACCTTGGAGATCATCTAGTCCAACTTCTCAGTTTACCTCTAAAGAGGTGAATTCCAGAGAAGTTGAGTGACTTGTCTAAGGTAACAAAATACAATTGTTACTGTACTTTATATCCCCTGCTAATTTTAAGTGGACAAAACTTTCTCATTTTTATGTCTTTTTCATTTTTATAAACCTTTTCTTTGTCTTATATATAGTAGCTGCTCAAGAAATTTTATTGAATTAAATAGATAGTAGCTCTAAACTTAACATTTTTTGTGCATCTACATTTCTTTTGACTATATTCTTCACCCTGCAAGCTATCTCAGAAATGTTGTTGCTTGGAAGAACTCCAGCAGAGAAAATGTAGATGGATTAGTGCAAATCTATCACCTCTCCTGGAAAAAAGCCAATACCTCATTCTACTGACTAATTTTGGACCAATTTTATTGATTATATATTGAAATTATATATAATATTTTATATAAATATATATTATTATATGTTACATAATTTATATGAAAACATAAATTATATATGATATTTCAATATCATATATTGAAAATGTAGAGTCTTTTATATACTCATATCCCTCAAATGACAATATGTTATATTTCTATAACATTGAATTGTCATATAACAATAAGATATTTGAGCAACTATTAATAGTTTAAGTTGAAATGTTTGTGTGATTTTTTAATAAAATAATGGGATTTTTTTTTTGAGCATGAGTTTTCCTATCTTTTTTATTTTATTTTTTGGAGAGGGGAAGGCAAGGCAGTTGGAGTTAAGTGACTTTTTCCAAGGTCAGACAGCTAGTTAAGTGTCAAGTGTCTGAGGCCACCCTCCAGTTTTTGATATTACAAAAAAAATGTTACTATTTTGGTGAAGGCGGGAAAAAATATATACTTTAAAAGCTATAACATGTGCAGAATTCCTTTTTGTCTATATAACAACCTGACATAACCCTTCATATTCTGATATTAATATACTTTTCCAGCTTTATTTCACGCCGCTCTCCTTTAATGCTTTTTATTCCATGCAAATGTAATGCTTGAATCCGTTCTCCTCCCTCTCCAACTCTGTACATTTGTATACACCATCCATTTTGTCTGGAATACACTCCTAGTTTATCCCTCCCCAGTGAAGTCCTCTTCATCAGAGTGAACAATTCGAGTCACTCAAGTGAAGGGATCTCAGGTTTTTCTAGTCACCTTTGTCATATTCTACCTTCTATTCTACTTATTTAATGCAATTATCACTTACCTCTGCAAGTATACTTCAGACTTTTAGAGATCAGAAAGGTTATTTTTTCAGCTTTAGATCTCTGTTGCCTAGGACTAGTTCTGTGTAGGAACTAAGTCCTTATATGTTTGCTGAATTGATTTATATATTGTTATCTGTTTATTCTCTTTGCCTACAAAATGAAGCTTCCCTTTTGAAGTGGGCATAAATGGTCAAATATCTTGCTATAGTACAGAGATAAAAATAACCAGAAATTATTAAGTTCAAGTATTGGTGAGGTTCCTTTAGGTCTGGTTACTTAACAGTCAGGTAAAAGTTTAAATGCCTTCCTTGACTAAGTATCTACAGTTCTAATATTAAGGCTGACATTAGGGAGGGTTATTCTTACCCACTCTCACAAAATTTGTATTGGTATCAGGGTGATTAGGTGGTGCAGTGAATAGAGCACTGGCCCTGGAGTCAAGAGGACCTGAGTTCAAATCCTGCCTCAAATACTTAACACTTACTAGCCCTGTGACCTCAGACAAGTCACTTAGCCCCAAGTGCCCTGCCTTCCTCCCTCAAAAGAAAAGAAAAGAAAAGAAAAGAAAAGAAAAGAAAAAAAAAGAATGTAAGTTTTTTGGAGCAGGTAGGTGGCACAGTGAATAGAGCACTGGCTCTGGAGTCTGGAGGACCTGACTTCAAATCCAGCCTCAGACACTTAACACTTACTAGCTGTGTGACTTTGGGCAAGTCACTTAACCCCAACTGCCCTCCAAAAAGCAAAAGCAAAAACAAAATTTGTGTTGGTACCACTGTGAAAGCTAGAACCCAGCCTGGGTTTATTTCATTGATTGACCATTACCTTATAATAGGCCTTATGATAAAACAGATTACCTTCAAACCCACTCTTTTTTCTGAGCTTTCCTTTACTGCCATCTTAGTTGTACAAATTCCCCAACAACTACAGTGTCATCTTCAACTTCTCACTCTTATCTCACATATCTTGCCTATTGTCAAATCTTGTTATTTCTTCCTTCACAGTAAGAAGTCCTCATTTACACACTCTTCTCTTCACTAAGATAACCATTACCCTCATCAGCTTTTGCCTCAAGGCCACATGTGGCCTTCTGGGTCCTCAGGTGTGACCTTTCAACTGAGTCCAAGTTTTCCAGAACAAATTCTTTTATTAAGGGGATTTGTTCTGTGAAGATTGTATTCAGTCAAAGGGCTACACTTGAGTTCCAAGAGGGCCACCTGTGGCCTTGAGGTCATAGGCTCCCCACCCCTAGTCTAGACTATTAGAATAATCTCCTAGTTGGTCTCCCTTCCTCAGGTCTTTCCCCATTCGAATCCATCTTCCACTCAGCTGCTTAAGTGATTTTCCTTAAGTGTAAGTAACCACATCACTCCCCTACCCAATAAACTTTAGTGGCCCCCTATTCCCTATAAGATCAGCTATCCTCTATTTGGCATTTAAAGCCCTTCACAACTTAGTCCTATCCTACCTCAGTCCCATCCTTTTCCAGAGAAGAAGAACTTGCTGTCTAGGCAGTAAACTTGGGTGATTGGAAGAATGATTGTGGTCCTGACAAAAGCAGGGAATTTAGGAGGGTAGTGGGTTTTTTGGGAAAGTTAATGAGTTCTCTTTGGAAATGTTGAGTTTCGGTTATCTATGGGATATTCAAGTGATTGTCCAGTAGGCAGTTAAATGTATAGGATTAATGCTCAGGAAAGAAGTGAAGACTGAAAATGTAGATCTGGGAGCCATCTACATAGAGATGATAATTGAGCAAATGGGAACTGATAAGTTCACTGAGATAGAATGTAGGAGAAGAGAAAGCCAAGAACAAGGTTTTTGGGTATACCTTGTGCATAGAAAGCAGGACTTGGAGCATGACCCTGCTAAGGAGATCAAGAAAGATCAATATAATATCCAGTGACAACAGAGTAGTGTTACCTAAACCCGGAGAGAATAGAGTACCTAGAGTGGGAGAGGGTGGTCAGCAGTGTGCCATAGATGACTTGGGGGAGATGAGGTTTGGAACAGTGGCTGTGGGAGGATACAGTGCACAATTGAGAATCAATCATGGAAAACTAGATGGATTGATGTCTAAGAATAAGGATCCATTTGAGATGAGCTTTTTGAAATTTGTAGTGGATCTAGCAGCATAGTTGTATGGAATACTTCAGTATGGTTCAACATCATGTGATTAGGACCTGAAAAGATTAATAGTTGAAATAATTCAGGCACAGGCTTTGGAAAGAAATGAATGGTAATAGAACAAGAGGATAAGGGATTCAAGGATAGAGGACAGTGTAATGTTGAATTCATTAATTTCAGTGTCACAATTTTGAAGGGATACAAGTGAGACCAATCAGATGATGATGATGATGATGATGATGATGATGATGATGATAACAATAATAAAGCTTCATATCACACCTACTGTGTGCCAGATAAAAATGCTAAGTGATTTACAGATATTTTCTTATTTGATTCTCACAACAACTCTGTGAGACAGGTACTATTATTATTAGCAGGGCAGCAGTGGTGACCTGGAAAAGCAGAGAAGGGTGAAATGACTTGAGACTAATTGTGAAGATGGTACTTTGTGAACCCCAAAAGTGTTATATAAAAATAAATTATGTTCTTTCTTCTAGTTCTGTTATATAAATAATTACAAAGTATTGCACATTAGAATATACCCTTTAGGCTGAGAATCTCAATCCATTAAGAAGAGGTTACATGAAATGCCAAAAGAGAAGTGGAGAAATGAGAAGATAGAAGCTATTTTTAAAAAAAATTCAACCAACTGTTACTATGGCATTAAATACCTCACATCAGATTCTTGAACAAACTGTCTTTGAGTGGATATATTTGTCTGCACTCAATAGCAGGTACATGAGGTATTAGGTATTATATCTTTTTTCCCTCCAAGTTTCCATTCAAATTGTTCTATTACATTAATCTGAAACTAATGATGTCTGACATGGTAATTAGTGAGCACTTATCACTACCCTATACCTTCTTGTCAAGATGACTCTTTTAAGTTAGATATTAGAGCTCCATGCTGAAAATAATGTTATTACTATCAAGAGCATGACCCCAAATCTAGATAGTGAGCCAGAAATTTTTCCCCCAAATGATCACTTACTATAGCAAAGAACAAGTAAAGATGATAAAGGGATGAGATCTGTCATTGCTCCCTGGTTAAGATGAGTATCAACAAAGGAAAGGGCTGTTAGAGACCCTTCAGATGTTGGGTTTTATTTCTATGCCCAGATTCTTAGAGTACCAAATGTCTTTTTTCTTCCTCTTTTTCAGCTCTGTTGGCTTAGCAAAAGCAGTTCTAGAAGCAGTTAATGGATTCAACCTCTTTGGCAACCAGGTAAAAAAAATACCTCAGACTTTAAAATATAATTATGTTCATTTGAACTACATTTTCAATGAACTCTGGTTAGTCTTTTAACAAATTACTTTCAGTCTATATAAAAGGATGCAAAAAAATTAGGTGGTAAATTCAACCCAAACTTCAATGTGTGGGGTTTTCCTTTTAAAAAGTGGATCAATAAGTGTCAATTTTCTCGTTCCAAAACTCTTGTCTAATAAAATCTGCTGTGTCCTTCATAAAGACATCTCTTTTTTTTACTCCGTAGTTCCTTTCCTCCTGTGTTCCCCTTTGTTCTTTTATAATTTTTAAGTCTTTTAGAACTTCTCTTCCTTTTATATGGTTCACTTTTTATGTAGAGTCCTGTTGAGGGTTACCTAAACGAGGTCAGTCTTCCCCACTTTTCGCATCTTTATTCCTACTTCTGAGCTTTTGCTACTTTACTCTTATTGAAATCCTGCTCATCTTTTAATACCCAGGCCTTGACCTACTTCTTCCATTAGCTTACTTGCTCTTACATTGTGTTGGCATTTACTCCCATATTATACAGCTTGGAGATACTTTTTTACAGCTTCATTTGTGTATGCCATCTTCAGTGTGGTGTTTAAAAAGTTTGAGACAATTTCTAGGTAATTTAATAACTTTATTAATAATGCCAACATTTTAAATAAAAGGTCAGTGACATTTTTGAATGCCAAAGACCCTCATGGCAAGGGGCTAATAGCTTATAAGCCCTTGGAAAAGGAGTATTCCTGAGGGGAGCAATCAACTCTGATTGGTTGACACTTAATGAGAGGTAGACTTTACTAAGGAGAAGTGAGCTCACTCCAATAAGAGGCTGAGATTGCCATGGGCAGTCTGGACAAAAGAATTTATATTCTCTAACCAAGCCTTAGCTAGTTGGGTAGAGTAGCAATACCCAGGATGAGAAGAATGAGAAACTGGACAAGGAAATAGGACAGGGAAAAAAGCTGGGGTCTTCCCAGTTTTAATAATTGGCTAATAATATGAGAGAAATAATAATTTGTCTCATCAGCTATATTAAGGACTTTCCTATAGAAAGATGGTTTAGACTTCCTTTGGTCAGAGGGGAGAACATAGAGGATGTGGAGGCAGATTTTGGCTTACTGTAAGGAAGTACTGTTTAACAATGAGAGCTGTACCAAAGGGTAATGAATGGGCTGCCTTGGGGGAAGTGCTTAAAGTGGAAGTTGGATGATACCTTGTCAAACATTTTATTGCCAGGATTCCTATTTGGATACACATTGGACAAGATAACCTCTAAAGATTCTGTGACTCTTTGTTACCATAGGTCCTCTAGGGCAAGTCTTTGAAAATAGTGCTTTATATCTAGTAGAGAGACACTTTGTAAATACTTAATCATAGAATCTCGGATTTGGATCTAATACTCTCCCTTGTTGTTACACAAATCCTTTGTGTGACATTCCTCAGAATTTGAATTGAATAACCATAGCTTATTTCAGGCAGAAATAAAGCAGAATTGTTTTTTCCTTTAACCAAACAGCTGTCACATACTGCAAATAGAACAGATGACATCTTCTAGTTTTACAATGTCCTTATCAGAGAGAATCCTAGTTTTTACAAATTCCTTCTCATCTTTGTTTCTGATGTGGAAAATTGTGCAAAATCCAACTTTGAAAATATATTTCTCCACCTATTCTCTGTTAATTAAAAATACTCCTGCTCAACATTAGCTCATTAAAACATACATATGATGTTTGTAGTGTTTAAGCATCTCAATATTGTTACCTGTACTTGAAAAAGTAGAGACTTAATTAAAAGTCAATGGCTGACAAAAGTAGTGACATAGGGAAGAAAGGTGCCATCCAAAGAAACAACCACACACCCTTTCTAGAGCTCTTTGCTCTAAACTAGGCAGATCATGGAAATATTCCTAGTTATTTCAGAGAATATCAGTACTACAATTTGCAAGTATTATTCTGTGCTCTTAGCTAAATCAAAGTAGAATTTTCAAAATGACAGCCTCTGCTGGTAGCATGGTCTGTGGCTTCTTTAAGATATTCTCTTAAAATTGGAGCCTCATGGAGGTGGAGCCAAGATGGCAGAGTAGAAACAGGACTTCCATGGGGCTCCGGCTTCCACCTCCTCCAATACATGTGAAAAATGACTCTAAAGAAACTTTAGAGGTACAGAACCCACAAAGTGACAGAGAGAAACAAATATCCTGCAGAAGGAAGCCCAGCAGGCCAGGTCCATCACAGCATTCTGGGAGCAGAGCACAGTCCTGACTGGGCAGCAATTTTAACCCCAGGGCAGCCCTGACCAGCAGCTGTGGCTGGAGCTGACTTCACTAGAGTAAATCACCAGCAGCTATAGCAGTTTCCAGACTTCTCGATCCACAAATGCCAAAGACAGAATAAAAGGTCAGTGTAGAACTTCGTCAGGAGCAGGGGGATCGTGTCCGGCTGTTGACCCCTGAACAAGAAGCAGAGGAGGTGTTGTGGCTGCACGTTCTGCTGCATGGCTGCTTCCAGTGCTCCTGGCCTGCAGATTGTATGGGGACCAAGTGACCCTTTAGAGGGTAATCGCTTTTGCTTTGACCTGCTTGGATCCAGATTGTAGTCTTGGGTGGTAGTCCTGGGTAGTATGACCAGTGAGCCAGAGAGTGTTGGGGCTGTAGAGAGGGTACCCATCTAACAGCTCTGGAAGCTGTAAAAACCACAGCAATTTGGGACATAACTCTCTCCATTCTGGAAGCAGAGTTCTACTATGGCAAAGAGCTCAAAAGTCAAGTAATTGACTGACAATATGAGCAAGCAGTGGAAGCACAAACAAATAATAGAATCCTTTTTTGGGGACAAAAAGGACCAAGGCATGGAGTAGGAGGAAGACATCAAAGTCAGAACTCTTGCATCAAAAGGCTCCAAGAAAAATATGAACTGGTTGCAGGCCATGGATGAGCTCAAGAAGGATTTTGAAAATCAAGTAAAAGAAGTGGAGGAAAAATTGGGAAGAAAAATGAGAATAATGCAAGAAAATCATGAAAAAGTCAGTCAACAGCCTGCTAAAGGAGACCCAAAAATACATTGAAGAAAATAACATCTTAAAAATAGACTAACTCTGGGGGGTGGCTAGGTGGCGCAGTGAATAGAGCACTGGCCCTGGAGTAAGGAGGACCTGAGTTCAAATGCAGCCTCAGACACTTAACACAAAAAAAATTAGCCGTGTGACTTTGGGCAAGTCACTTAACCCCAATGGCCCTTCAAAAACAAAAAAATCATACTAACTCAAATGGCAAAAGAGGCCCAAAAAGCCAATGAGGAGAAGAATGCTTTTAAAAGCATAATTTGCCAGATGGAAAAGGAATTTCAAAAATTCACTGAAGAGAATAACTCCTTCAAAATTAGATTGGAGCAATTGGAAGCTAATTACTTTATACATACATACATACACACATACATACATATATGTGTGTATGTGTGTGTACATATGTATTTGTATGTATGTATGTATGTATGAAATAGATCCAAACAAATGAAAAAATAGAAGGCAATGTGAACTATCTCATTGGAAAAAACCACTGACCTGAAAAATAGATCCAGCAGAGATAATTTAAAATTTTTTGGTCTACCTGAAGGCCATGATCAAAAAAAGAGTCTAAACACCATTTTTCAAGAAATTATCAAGCAAAATTGCCCTGATATTCTAGAACCAGAGGGCAAAATAGAAATTGAAAGAATTCACTGATCACCTTTGAAAAGATCCCAAATAGAAAACTCCTAGGAATATTATAGCCAAATTCCAGAGTTCCCAGGTCAAAGAGAAAATATTGCAAGCAGTTAGATAGAAACAATTTGAGTATTGTGTAAACACAGTCAGGATCACACAAGACCTAGCGGCTTCTACATTAAGGGATTGAAGGGCTTGGAATATGATATTCCAGAGGTCAAAGGAGCTAGGACTAAAACCAAAAATCACCTATCCAGGAAAACTGAATATAATGCTGCAGGGAAAAATATGGTCATTCAATGAAATAGAGGACTTTCAAGCATTCTTGATGAAAAAGCCTGAACTGAACAGAAAATTTGACTTTCAAATATAAGAAGCAAGAGGAGTATGAGAAGATAAACAGGAAAAAGAAATCACAAGGAACTTAATAAAATTGAACTATTTACATTCCTACGTGGAAAAACAATAATTGTAACTCATAAGACTTTTCCCAGTATGAGGATAGCTGAAGGGAATATATATGTGTGTATACATATATATGTATATGTATATCTACACATACATATATGTATGTATGTGTATATAAATATATGTGAGTTTGGGCATTTGTATGTTCATATATACATAGACAGAGGGCACTGGATGAGTTGAATATGAAGGGATGATATCTAAAAAATAAAATTAAGAGGTAAGGGAAGAATTTATTGGGAGAAGAAGAAAGAGAGAGATAGATTCAGGTAAATTATCTCATATAAAAGAGGCAAGAGAAAACTGTTACAATGGGGGGGAAGAGCAGGAAGATGAAAGGGAATGGGACAACCTGATTCTCATTGAATTTGGCTTAAGGAGGGAATAGCATACACACTCAATTGGGCTTCTTACCCTACAGGATAATAGGAGATTGGGTTATAAGAGAGGGGATGATAGAAGGGAGAGCAGATTGGGGGATAGGGTAGTTAGAAGCAAACATTTTTGAAAAGGGAAATGGTCAAAGGAGAAAATAGAATAAGTGGGGGACAGATAGGATGGAGGGAAATAAAGTTAGTCTTTCACAATATAACTACTATGAAAATTATTTGGGTAACTACACATGTATAATCTATATTGAATTGCTTATCTTCCCAGTGGGGGTGGTGAGGAGGGAAGAAGGGAAAAACATCTGGAACTCAAAGTTTTAAAAACAAATGTTTAGAACTTGTTTTTTTACATGCAATTGGGAAATAAGATATACAGGTACTAGGGTATGGAAATCCATCATACCCTACTAGAAAGTTATGGGGGCGGGGATAGAGGAAGATATAAGAGAGAACATTTTGGGGGAAGAGGTATTCAGTAGGCTTGCTATTTTGGGGTAAGGGAAAGATGAGGAGAGAAAAATGTGTAACTCAAAATCTTGTGGAAATGAATGTTGAAAACTAAAGATAAATTACAAATTTAAAAGAAAAAAATTTTGGTAAGTTTTGGTAATCATGGTAAATGCAATCAAGAAGAATGATTAAATAACTAATAAAGGAAATATTTTATGTTTGATTTTTTTAATTCAAAAGGAAAAGATTATCCCTTTAGAATATGTTCTCTTTGTGAGTTCTTTTTGCAAGTGACATGAGGGAAAAAACCAGGATTTTCTTTTATTACTTATAAAACTTTTGAAGAATACTTTTATTCTATAGAATATAGTGAAAGGTTGGCCCCTGATGTCTAATAGGCTAGCATTTAACCAATGGACTTCATCACTGAGAATTTATTTATATTCAGAAGACCCTGGTTCTCAAAACTTGTATCCAAGTTGTACTAACTGTGTGCCCTTGGGAGTCATTGATCCTTTCTGAGCCTAATTTTTGTCATCTGGATAATGATGGTATTGATGCTTGTACTACCTTCCTCACAGAGAAGTACTATATAACTGTGAGTTGCTGTTTTTAATGGAGAGAATTTAATTTGCATTTGTAAAGATTTTTGCCATTACCTAGACTTTAATTTTTTAAAACAACCTAATCTTTTTTCCTTTTGAAATGAAAATCCTTCAAAATGTCATTGAACCCAAACAATGAATCTCTTTTAAGGTACCATTTTTGCATTTGAAGATATTTAAGAAACCATGTAGAGTTGATTTTTTATTAAAATTAAAATCTCATGATGAATGAAATTGGGCATTTGAGTGTGCTAGTAGTTTAGATTACACATAGATATGAGAGAGGAGGGAGAAGATGGGAGAGAGATAATAGATGATTGATAGGTGATGGAGACAGGTGATAGCAAAAAGATAGATTTTTTTGCAAATAATATTTTCCCCACTTACATGTGAAAATTTTTAACATTCTTTAAAAAAAGTTTTTGAGTTCCAAATTCTATCTTTCCCTCCCTCCTCTCCCCCTCTCTCAGACATTAAACAATCTGATATAGGTTATGCATGTGCAATCATGTGAAACATTTCCATATTAGTCATTTTATTGAAGAAAATTTGAACCAAAAAAAAAAAAAGAAAAAAGTGAAAAATAATATGCTTTGGTCTGTATTCAGACTCCATCCGTTCTTTCTCTGGAGACAGTATTTTTCATCATTCATCCTTTGGGATTGTCTTGGATTATATTGCTGACAAAAGCTAAATCATTCATAGTTGATTATCACACTGTGTTGCTGTTTCTGTGTACAGTGTTCTCCTGGTTCTGCTCACTTCACTCTGCATCAGTTCATGTAAGTCAGAAAGATAGCTTTCTAAAGAGAAAAGAGTAAACACAAACCCCACACCATAACACATACACACATATACACAGATAGACACATACACATGCATAAGTAACACAGAGAGTCAGTTCCCTTTGAACTAGGAAGAAACTGTTATTTCATAGTCCTAGACTAAATCCATGACTATATAACCACCTCAGAAATATAGACTGGTCTGTAAGAAGAATCAGGACAGATAATAGATGTTTCTGCCAATCTATCCCAACAACTGGGTAATTCAAAGTACATGCCTTACTGTTAATGGTTCAAGTAGTATTCTTTTATATGTGAAAGCACTTTTATTAATGTACAAACTAAGTATAAAAACTGAATTTTGCGAAAAATTTGAACTACCATTTGGAAACATAGTATTCTATCATAGCCAGGATATATTCAGGAAATAGATTTTTAAAAATATATCTTTAAAGATAATCAGACACTTTATAGAAGCATGTTCATACATTTCTCGTATTTCCTTTCCTCTAATTGTAGAGATATGAGCTGAAGTCAGAAATTAAAACATGATGACTAGGGAAGCTGTTATGGAATACAAAGTATTCTGCACTGTACAGTCATCTCTTTGATATTTTCAGATCTAAGTGGTGATTGGTGGTTTAAACTAGGTGATATTAATTGTAGTATGTCAATTCAGTGAACCATAAAAATAATCCTTTTACAAGGTAATATTTGCTGATAAAACCTAGATGTCTTTTAGTTCACTAGAAATTCATGTTGTAATTTAGGGTCTTGAGCATAGAATAAATTTTAAAAGCAGAATGATAAATCTATAATTATGAAAAGTCAAATATTTACTCAATAAGAATAAATAAAATGTGAACTAACTAGAGATTTGGTAAAATGGTGGAATTTCTGCTTTTTGAAATGTTTTTCTAAGTGTATCTGAACAATACAAAATAAAGTGGAGATTCAGGAACTAACTATGCAGCTAATCTAATTAATATGCAGCAACAAAATAGTTAACTAAAGCTAGCAATCCATACTACCTTTTCATATCTGTCAGATAAAGCAGGTATTTGTCCAATTTTCTAATTCTCTTCTTGCTTTTATATACATAGTCTGGCTTGGTAACTTTTCTTTTTGATCACATTTAAGAAGAAAATAAGTTTACTGTTAACTATGAACTAAGTATTAGCATAAAGATAAAATGACTGCTTCTACCATTTCTTAGTCTACTTACCACTTACCTCTGTGCCATTATTTATGGTGTAGTTTACCCTACTAGGATGGCCTTTATATTTATTTCATCTCCTTTAATCAGATCATATCTCTATAAAAACTTGCTCATGGTCTCACTATGTAGGATTCCTTGTCTACTCTAACCAACCTACAGTTATTTCTCTTCTGCCTATGTATTCTTCCAGTAATATTATTTTTGCTATTCACTTATTACTTTTTATATATTATATTAGATTTTTTTTATTTTTATCAATTTTAAAAAACTGTGTTTTTATCTCTCCCTTTCTTCCCAGCTAATTTATAATTCTGTCTTACATTATGCCAATGTCATATTGTTTTTGTTTTGTCATATACATGGCTTTGTAGGAAGGTCATCATATTTGGAGTCAGATTTGAACTTGGGCTCCAAACCAGACTCTGCCCCCTTATTATTTCTGTGACCTTGGATGAGTTCTTTATTCTCCTTCCCTGGACCTCAGTTGCCTCATCTATAAAATTAGGTATTTGAACTAAATGACCTCTGAGGTTTCTCTCATTTCCAATTCTATGATCTTATGAACATTTGTTTAACCTCCACCATCTCAAATAATGAAACTAAAAATGTAGTGATAAATTAGTTGTTAACAGTTAGTCCCATTCCTGCCTCTTTCATTTATTCATTTGTCAGTTTTAAAGGGGATGAAAAATGGCATTCTTGCTGAGAAAACATTTTGTTGTATGAGCTAAAATGGAAGCACGAACAAGGGTGAATGAAAATGATATCAATCCAATGATTTTGATAGTTAGATCTTAATACTAGTACCTCTTGATCTTGAAAGCTCAATCACTATGACTGATTCATTCAGGGTGATTTAGTTGCCAGGATGAATGCTCTAAAAATTTACAGAATTAGGGTGGGATTCAGAAGCCAATATTGAGGTGGCATGAAATACAGAACATCTCCATCCTACAGTGTCTTTCTGTTCTCTTGAAATGCATGAGGCCACTGTATTTTCATTTCATTCAGCATATTTAAAGCATATGCCACTTTTGCAGATATAAAGGGAGGAAAGTGTTAACTATGACTCCTGACCAAAGGCATTAACAGTACTTCATCTGGATGATTATACTTTTTCATGCTTTTACCAAGTCAATTGCAGTTATTTAAAGGGTATAAAAACTGTGATTATTTTCTTGGTATAATTCTGGATGTGAGATGAAGCCCCAGATTTATTTTAATTTGTATTTCCCTTTTTTTAGTGATTCTAAATATTCTTTCAAGTGATTGTTAATAGTTTGTATTTCTTATTTTGAGAAACATTTATGTCTTTTGACCAGTCATCCATTGGGAAATAGTTTTTGCTCTTCAAGATTTATGCTAGTTGTTTATAAATCTTAGATATCTAATACCAGAGAGAGTAGAAATTTTTCCCAATTGTCTTTTCCCCTCTATTCTATTAATTTTCTTCATATAGAAGCTTTTCCATTTCATATAATCAAAATAACCTATTTTGTCTTTTATGATGACACTAAATTTAAAAATGAAAGCTATTCTCACTTTTAATATCTAGGCACAGACCTACTATGAGCGTTGAATAACTCTAGTTCTTCGAATTCTTTATTTTCTTTAAGGATTGTTTTATAAGTGAATCAGTACCAGTTTTGATTGTAATTATTTAAACCAATTGTTTTCTTGACAAGTGTTAAGTCTTTCTGTTAAAAATGTGGTAGTTTTGGGGCGGAGCCAAGATGGCGGAGTAGAAACAGCTCCTCCAAGCCTCTCTGCCCCCAGATTCTCCACAAACTATGTAAAAAAGGACTCTGAAAATCTTCTGGAGCCCCAGCACCCACAGAACGACACAGAGAAGCTAACCTCCCGCTGAGGACAGCCCAGCACCCTGCAGGAAGGACCAGCGCAGTGGTCTGGGAGCCGGCAGCGCGCAGAGCGCAGGAGCCGAGCCGAGCCCAGGTCCACGTGAGCCGAGGTTTTAGCCCCAGGGCGGCAGGGCCAGCAGCCGGCTGGAGGAACCCCAGAACACCAGGAACTGTGGAGACGCCAGAATTATCAACATAGACTTGCCTAGGACAAAGTAAGAGGTTAGTGTCCTATGGACTTTGGGACCTGTATTTGGGGAATGCGTCAGCTCCCTCCCCTGGGGGCTAGAAGCTGCTGAGGAGACACGCCACTGTGTAGTTTTCAGAGGCATTTCTGGCTCCCAGCCTACAAATCGTGGGGAGATCCAGCGATCAGTCTTGGGGGTAATCGCTCTTGCTTTAACCTCCCTGGATCTGGATTGTGATCTAGGGTGGAAGTTGTGGGTGGGTTTACAGCTTGCCAGAAACGGAAGTTGCCCCCACACGTTCGGGACGAAATTCCTCTAGCTGGCCTTAAAGCCATAGTGTGGCAACAAGCCCAAAAGTCAAGCAATTAAGTGGCAACATGCCAAGGCAAAGGAAACAGAAAAATGCAACCCTAGACTCCTATTTTGGGGGCATAGAGCGGGAAAAGGACTGTGAGGTCAGAAGTCCTGCTCCAAAAGCCCCAGGGGAAAACATGAGTGGGTTGCAGGCCATAGAGGACCTTAAGAAGGACTTTAAAAATCAAATAAGAGAAGTGGAGGAAAAATTAGAAAGAGAAATGAGAAGGATGCAGGAAAAGTATGAAATGAGGGTCAACAGCCTGACTGAGGAAAACAACACCTTAAAAAATAGACTAGCTCAAATGGCAAAGGAGGCCCAAAAGGGCAATGAGGAGAAGAATGCCTTAAAAAGTCGAATTTGCCAGATGGAAAAAGAATCTCAAAAGTTCACTGAGGAGATTCATTCCTTCAGAGTTAGACTGGAGCAAATGGAAGCTAATGACTTTATGAGAAATCAAGATGCTGTTAAGCAGATCCAAACAAATGAAAGAATAGAAGGCAATGTGAAATATCTCATGGGAAAAACCACTGACCTGGAAAATAGATCCAGGAGAGACAATTTAAAAATTATTGGACTACCTGAAAGCCATGATCAAAGAAAGAACCTAGAAATCACCCTTCAAGAAATTCTCAAGGAAAACTGCCATGATGTTTTAGACCCAGAGGGCAAAATAGAAGTTGAAAGAATCCACCGATCACCTCCTGAAAAAGATCCCAAAAAGAAAACTCCCAGGAATATTATAGCCAGGTTCCAGAATCCCCAGATCAAGGAGAAAATACTACAAGCAGCCAAGGAAGAAACAATTTCAATATTGTGGAAACACAATCAGAATAGC
>WOXC01004248.1:367500-602798 GCA_011680675.1 Gymnobelideus leadbeateri | reverse complement strand
CACCTAGCCGCCCCCAAAAGGCCTTCTTTTGTAACATTTATTATATGAACATGGTCAAACAAATCAAATTTATACATTGATTATGTCTGAAAATCCACATCTCATTCTATGGTAAAAGGTCTACATTGTGCTTTGTCATCAGTCTTCTGTTTTCATGACTAGTTACTGACTTGCACAGTTATGTTTTATGATTAGCTACATAAAAATTAGTGTTGGAAAAGAATCTCAAGACAACCAAGTCCAACATTCTAATTTTACAAGAGAGGAACCTGAGACCCAGAGAGATGAATTTTTCCAAGGTTACACAGATACTAATTAGCAAAATGGGGATTTGAGCCAAGGTCTTTTGATTCTATATGTTGACCCCCTTTCCACAGCACTATGCTACCACTACCCAATTTAGTTCCACAATGTTATATTATTTAGAGCCTAGTTGACAAAATGTAAGGTTTGACTGGGGCAACTATGTGGTGTAGTGGATAGAGTTCTGGAACTGGAGTCAGGAAGACTTATATTCCTGAGTTTAAATCCAAACTCAGACACTATCTGTGTGATCTTGAACAAGTCACTTAATCTTATTTGCTTCAGTTTCCTCATCTGTGAAATGTGATGGAGAGGGAAAAGGCAAACCACTCTAGTATCTTTGCCCAGAAAACCTCAAATGGGGTCATGAAGAGGTCAGACAATTGAAAAATGACTGAACAATAAAAACAACAGGGTTTGGTTAGGGAGAGGGAATGAGGAATAGTTTAGATAGTTTTTACAGGGAATCATAGAATTTTAGGCCAGATAAAATTATTAAAAATATAATCTGGATAAGCCACTTTCCTTCCCCCCATTTTTATGGATAAGGAAAACAAAGCCTTGACAAACTGTTACTTCCCTCTTCTTTTATGTAAACGTGCCATCTTATGACAACTGTGCCTAACACGGCATTCATCATTTTTGTTTAAGTTTATCTGATCTTTTGGCATGATCTAACATGATATTGTAAACCTAATTAATGTGTAGATAATTAGGAGCAGCTATCTTAAAAAGACCTATCAGGTCAACTGGATTTCTATATAGTTTCCTATCATATGAACAGTGAGCAACCCACCATTCACCGATGACTTGATATAGGATAATTACTTATCAGTTGAGGAAGCATTATTATTTAGAAGTGCTTCAACCTATACAAGATATGAAGATGATTATAAGAAAGAAGATGCTTGCTTTACTACTACCTCACTATAACTCTTTTGCAGTCAAAGTAGTTTTCAATTTTGTTAATATAACATTTTCCAAAAACTATTAAATTTATTTTGTTGTTGTTTAAATGGAAGAAACAATTTTCTGAAGCATTTTAGACTTGATGAAAGCCTTGAAATGCCAGTTAATTACTGAAAATAATTTCAAGATTTAATAGCCACTGCATGCAAAACAAGAGATGAGTACATATTATTAGAGTTTCCAGTCTTTGATAACTGTTTGTAAATTGCATAGTAATATTTAATTGACTAGCAACATTTACCATGCTGCACAAGAGCTCTTATGAAATCCTGTTCATTGGAGCATTAAGTATAATACAATGGGACTCTCAACAAAATTGACTTTTTTAATGAATCACATGAAGGGTAGTTCCATAGAAGATTATAGTAAAGACTACTAATACTTGAAAACAAGGTTTCATTCAGTGCTGAGGGCAGAATGGAGACTCCTTAAAATGGAAATGTTCATTTTTAAGGTGGAATCTTCTTGGTATTTCTCTTATGAAAAGGTGGCTTTCTCTTTTGTTTAGGATGACCTCAGGAATATTTACTCAAAGTAGGGAGTATCTCCTTAATCATTTAGGAAACTTAAAGAAAAGTAAAAGGAGAATTCTATCTTTTTTTTTCTCCATCTAGTCAGCCTGATGCTACATTCTCTGGTCCATTGGAAATTATAGTTTGCTCTGTAACTGCACCATCCAAACTATGTGATGGAGGATTTAACTCTTTTATCTCTGGAACTCTTGTTCTGGTCCTTGAGTAATTCTTATTGGTGGGTATGGCAGAAAACCAACCATACCTATTTTGCACCAACTCTGTTTTACATTCTACCTTAGCAATCTTGTCATCTGTCCTGACAATGTGCATGTATCCCTCCTTCTCATCACTTTCCAGTTCTGGCACTCTCTAATTAAATCAATATTAACTCTGTGGAATCTATAAATTCCTTTATGGCTATACTCACCATCCATGTAATTTGTCAAACCAAAGAGCCACATCCCTGTCAACTATTTTCCTACATGTATTGCATCCTTCTATTCAAAAGTAAGCATTTTAAGGTATGTGTCTCTCACTTTTGTATTTATATCCTCAACACGTATCAAAGTAGTTGGCACATAGCAAGAAATATGAATGCATATAAACATATAAATATCACATGTAGATATATGTATATTATAAAATATACGAACACATACATGTAGACATTTTATACATCTATGTGTATGATATATGTTTATGCATATAATGTCTATATATACATTTATTTATTACCATTTTGCCATCAATTCCTACTTGGCAGTAAATTTATATTGCTTTATAATCTTAGTAAAGGTTTAAAATTAGGCCTAGACCTGTAATGAGTGATCCCCATATCTTTCTCTGTTTTTCTTTCCTCTTTCAACTAATATCATTTTTTCCAAATAAGTCATTTTTCTGGTACCCCAAAACACATTTCTTTCTTCCATTTTCTTATTTCTTTCTTTTCACCTTTCTTTGCCTGTTTTCATATTTCCTTCCCTGTCATCTAATCTTCATCTCATCAGGGGCAGGGCCTGAATTAGTTGGCTGAATTAAAGTCTCAATATTAACACCGACTCTCTCCACTGAACCATTTCCAGTGAATTCGTGGGCCTTGTGCCAGTAGCCACCTCTGAAAGGCCCCACTGAATAATGTGGGACAGTGTTACAGATCAGAGACTACATGGTCAGAAGGAACAGACCTTTGCTGCTACCAAAGGAACAATAGCAATCAGTTCTGGAAATGTCATGGGTACTGTTCTCTTCTGATAAGGGCTACTAACTTTTACATCAAATTCCAGTGTAATTTCACCACCTCCTCGCAAATGGAACCTGAAGATAAGAGTAAACCACATTGGAATTCCTGAAGGAAGAAAATTTTAAAGGATTACTATTTTATTGCAAATCTTCTCCCTTACATCAAGCAGCTTGGAAGTTCAAAGTAATGACATTTTTTTTTTGCTTATACCATTTCTCCAATGCTGTAGGGATGAGACAATAGCTATAATGATCACTGACTGAAAAAAATAAACAAATAATGGTGTGCCAAGCATCTAGGGTGGGAAGGTTAGCAGTGATTGGAGTTACTACATAGCAAGGGAGGCTGGGAATGGTGGGAATTGGACACAGAGGAGTAGCAGAGCTGTTCCTATCTGGAAAACTGGAATAAATACAGAAAAAGTTTATTTTAAGGTCCTCTGCCCCACCCCCAATTATAAATGAGGCACATAAAACCTTATCCCTTTCCCAATTCTTCCATCATTTGTAACACACTCGTTAATCCTTGATTTATACTTTGTCCTAAATTTTCTCTAATTATTTATATTATATGCACATTTTGTCTGCTAAGCAAGATCACACTGAAAGCTGTTTGAGGCCAGAGACAATGACATATCATTTTATATCTTATCCACATATCTTTCCTAACTGGCATATAATAATTGCTCAGTTAATACTTATTGAATTTCACTAGAGGCAGATAAAAGGGGAAAGTATAAAGATTTTTTTCGGTGCAGTGCATAGGTCAATCTAGGTAATATTAGATATTTCTAGGAGTGTGGTCTAGCCAAATGACTTTTCCACTCTTCTTTCCCTCCTCTCTCTACATAACGTCCTGTAACAGCAAGCACCCCAGCATCCCCAGGGTGGCTGCCAACACAGGTTCTTAGATCTGCTTTTCTAAAGGAAATCAACTCAAAATGGGTTAACAATCTTGATTTAATCAATCAAACATATCATTTCCCTAGTTCAGGGGAAAAAGTCAGCACCCCAAACTTCTGAGTATACAGACAGGTTACAAGCAGAACTTACAAGAAAACAGAGAAACATTTCAGCAGACAGGCCTCCAACTTTCTGACATTACATCCATACCTATTCAGTTACCAAAGAGGGAAGCACCAACATCTGGGTTTTCAAAGCTGTGGGCTTCAATGGCTGCCAGTCTTGTCTGGTCAAATCACATAACTCTTCTCAAAGTGAGCCCCAAAACAAAACCTCACATTAGGGTTTATATAGCCTTCTCCTGGCTCAGAGAATGTCACAACCCTCTTGACCCACTGCCCAATCACAGAGCACCAAGGTGTGGGCATTCCTGAAAACCAAGCCTCCTACCACAGGCTTCAGGTGCACTTAAGCCTATCAAAGGGCCTAAGGGAAGGGCAGATCTTAAATTCCCATTCCCATAATATGTCCCTATCTTGTATGTATGTATGTGTGTATGTGTATACATAAATATATACACATAAATACAAATAAAAAAATCAAGGTCTTTTTAAAGAATAATTTACTCTCATATTCACTAGGTTAGGGTGGCTATATTTACCTTGGCCTAGTTACCTAGCTACCTAGGATATAGTTACCAAGTCCTGTACTGGACTTTCTAAAGTATTTGCAACTATCCCAATTCTAGAGACTGGAGTACAAGACCCAAAAGATTCTATGTTGGAACAAAATTCACTTATTACAACTTTGATTGTCACACATCTTCTTTTTTTTTGAGGGCAATTGGGGTTAAGTAACTTGCTGTGGTCACATGGCTAGGTTTTTGTTTGTGTATGCGTGAAGTGTCTGAGGCCAGATCCGAACTCAGGTCCTTCTGACTCCGGGGCCAACGCTCTACTCACTGTGTCACCTAGCCACCCCGATTGTCATACTTCTTTAATACACTTCTCATATTTTGTAATAAAATTGCCTACATTTGTAGTCAGGGACTGGTCACATTAAGATTTTTATTTTCTCCTGTGAACATATTCACATACTGAAATGGAGCTGTGATTTGATCTATTTTAGAATCCCCTCAATGATGCATACCAAAACCCATCCATGCCTGCCCATTCTGTTTAACTCTCATCTTCTTCCCTGCTCCCAAATTTTACCACAGGGCACTTACTCAACATGTTGAAGGTCTTACTACCCTTTCTTCGAGAGTAACAGAGGAACACTATGGATGGCCACCTGTCATTCCTCATTCTTGTGACTATGACAATCCCATCTTCTCTTTCTCTCATATAATTCTTTGATGCCATATTTTACTCCTGTTCTTCGAATGCACATAGTTGGTTCTTAATCTGTGTTTGTTGTGTGGCTAGATGGATGCGGGGAATAAGCATTTATGTAGCATTTATGTTAAAGGTGCCAAAGTGCTTTTAAAAATATTACTTCATTTAATCCTCACGAAATCCTGTGAGTTAGATATTAGTATTATACTCATTTTACAGATGAGGAAATTGAGGCAAACAGAGGATAAGTGACTTGCCTAAGATTAAACAGAGAATAAGTATCTGAAGTCAAAACTGAACTCAGGTCTTCCTTCTTCTAGGCCCAGTGCTCAATAATTAAGAGCTGGTGAGAAGTATCACTAAAACTGTAGTGATTAGAGTCTCCTAGAGAGGCACATGAACGATCAGATCATAAGTTATAGGTGGGGAACCTGTGGCCTAGAGGCTGTATTTGGCTCTCCAGGTCCTTGTATTTGGCCTTTTGACTGAGTCTAAGTTTCACAAAACAAAGCATTTTATTAAGGGATTTGTTCTGTGAAGTTTGAATTTAGTTAAAAGGTTTCACCTTAGGACTTAGAGGGCCACATGTGGCCCCGGAGCTGCAGGTTCCCCACCCTGACCATACCATTTTCTGGCTCTCTGGTACTTTTTATGGAGATCACTAAACAACATGCTCAGAAGATTCAAAGGTTAGTGACATTAAATTGCTTCAGTGATCCTGGGAATGAAATGATAGACTGCAGCTTGAGTTTAACATCTACAAAATGCCACTGATTGTGGAAAGAATTGTAGAGCAGTATTTCATATCTCTTTATTTCCTAACCATTAAAAATGAGAACATGAATACTGGGCTATCCAATATAAGCTCCTTGAGAGTACTGATGATTTTTTTTCTTTCTTTAGTACCTAGCACATTGTCTGGAATCTAGTGGCTGCTTAATGCATGCTTGTTGACTGTGCTTAATTACTTTCAAGTGTATAAACTTGTGAAAGACAATGATTTACCAAGCATTTAATAAGTGTCAGGCAATGCACTAGCTTCTGGAGATACAAAGGCAAAAAGCAAGAAGGAAGGAAGGAAGGAAGAAAGGAAGGAAGGAAGGAAGGAAGGAAGGAAGGAAGGAAGGAAGGAAGGAAGGAAGGAAGGAAAGAAGGAAGAAAAGAAAGCAAGAAAATAAAGAAATATTATCTTCCCACAAAGAGTTCCCATTCTATGCGAAGGAGATGTACACAAATAAAGATATAAAAAGAAATAAAAGATAAATTTATTTGGAGATATTAGAAGCTGTGAGGGAGTAGTGATCAGGAAAACCCTATAGTAGAAGATGGTGCTTGAGCTTGACCTTGATGGAAACTAGAAATTATAAACCTAAATTGTAAAGAGAGGAAATAAATATATTCTAGGCATGAGTACATCCTGTACAAAGTCACAGATGGAATCAGGAGATGAAATGTTTTATGTGTGAAGAATAGCAAGAAAATCAGCTTCACTATACCACTGATTATGTGAAAGATAGAAATATCTAATAAGGGTGTATTGGTAGGGGGGAACCAGGTTGTAAACGGCTTTCAATGCCCTAATAGAAAAGTTTACATTTGACCATAGAGGTAATAGGAAGACACTAGAGTTTACAGAAAAGGAGAGTAACATGGTCGTATATAGGCTTTAGGGATATCACTTTGGCCACTGTGTAGAGAATGGGATGGAAAGGGGCAAGGGTTGAAAGAGGGAGATCTAACTAGGAGGCTTTTTAGCAATAGTTTGTGGTGAGGGTCTGAACTATGGTAGTGTAAGTCAAAAGAACATAGCTATATCTATCTATGTATCTATTTGTCTATCTACCTATTAATCCATCCATATATCTACCTATTCATCCACCTATCTATCATTTATCAATAGCCCATGGTGAGAATATAGTGGAAAATATTAAAATGCTAACATTACCTATTGTCTTTGACTCAAAGTTTCTTTATGTGAGAAGGATTTACCAGTTAAGAATGTTTGAAAACTTTTTTCTCTGTGCCTTAAGTGTCATGGTTCAAACTAGTGGCCAACAAAATGATTAATCAACTAGCACATATTAAATTAAAATTTTAAAAATTGAATGCCTATGGTTCAGGTACTATACTAGGCAAAGACGATACAAAAGGATGAAACAAGCCCTCCCTGCATTTTAATCTTGTGTGAATACACAAATAGACATTTATAGTCGCAGTATGTGATGCATTTCCTTTATGCACTTAATTGCGTGTGCATACAGAGAGATACAATGAGGTCTTGGTATTACAGAATCAAGAAGTCTTAAATTACCTGGAAATAATAAAGCTATTCAGGGAACAGTTACTCTTCCACTTTTTATTGGGTTATATGTTGAAATAGTCACCCCATGTGATGGGACAAAACATAATATGGACAAATACTTTCCAAAAAGTCTCTTAGTAAAAGAGGTTAGGGGTTGTCAAAAATTGAATATACCTATTGTAATTCAGTAATTGTCACTTTGTATTAAGCTACTGACTGAAGGCTATGTTTCCTATAGTTAATGCTAATTTTTACTATTGCCTTTCCAGTCTTCCCCAGTCACTTTTCAGAAGTTCTGTTTTCTATTAGACAACTACTTCCGCCCTTCCTGCCTCCTAAGTCTGTACACATTCCCTATTCCCTCAATAGCCTCATTAAAGACAACTACTGTAAATTACAGGGTCTGAGCCCAAATAGTATGGTCCCTCCCCATTTCAAAGATACAAACATAATTGTATTTAAAGCACACCTTTGGAAAAAAAAAAAAGGCCAAGCTGATGCATGGAGACTTCTGGTCTCCTCCTTGAAAATACACCATGCGTTAAAGCCCTTTGTGAATTACTTTCAATTTCCTGTTTCTGTGTGTTTAAAAATACTTTGTTAGATCCGCAGTGAGTCCGGGCTAGTTAAAGGTGCTTCATTGCTTCTGCAAAACACTCCATTGATAATAATAGAGTTAGAGGGTCCGGAAGGACCTGTTTTCTTCACATTGAGCTCTTCAAGTTCCACAAGCCCCTGCAGGTAACAAGAGTGGAAAACAGTCATTAGGAGAAACCTAAGGGAACGAAAATTCCAGGACAGGTGCTAATTCTCTTTCATTAGGGCATTAAATATTATTCTAGTGCTAACTCCAGCCTGGATATGTTGGAAAACCTTACAGATTAGGATCCAAATTTATTCTCTTATTAATATTTATATTGATCCTGTTCTTAGGCAGTGGTTGGAAATTAACTTTTTTTTTCCACTCTATTATATTATAAATTTATATGGCTGCTTATTAACATTTTTAATGGAAGGAATGAAAGGGAGACAAATGAAACCATACACAGTGAAAAGAGTGCTGGATCTGAAGTCAAAGGACCTGAATTTGAATCTTGCTTCTGTCACTTACTAGGTAAGTGACAGAAGCAAGTCATTTAACCTTTATGAGTCTCATTTTCTTCACCTATAAAATCAAAGTGTTGGACTAGAATGCCACTAAGTACATTCCAGCTTTCAAATCATTAGGCTATTAAAAGGGAAAAAAAATCATACATACTTAAATCCTCACATCAAATTCCTTACTATGGAAAACCCTATCCAAAGTGTAGATTGCAACCACTACAAATGAATGAATGAATGAATGAGTGAAAAGGCATTGATTAAGCACTTACTATGTGGAAAGCACAGTCTTTAAGGAGTTCATATCATAATAGGAAAGACAGCACATATTGAAGGTTCCACCTACAAGTCAACTGGAAAGGTCCTTTGGTCCTTAGGGTGCTCATCGATGACTCAGTAGTTAAATCCAAGAGAGTTGTTCAAGGTACTTGGAGGTGAGGTGACTTGCCCTGGGTCCTACAACTAATCAGTGTTTAGAAGTGGGAGGCAGAATATTATAGTCTACCATTAGATTGAATCGAAAGTGAGGTGACATAGATACGAATTATTGGTCTGTGGCTTACAAATTGTGTGGTATTAGGCAAGACACTTCGCCTAGTTGTGCCTCCTTTTCCTTATCTACAAAATAAAAGGATTGGATAGATTGCATTTAATTTCCCTTCCATCCCTGAATCTTTGATCCTGTCACCTCAAGTCCAATGGCCTATCTACTACATCAGGCTGCCTCTGAGTTTAAACAAAATTTATTTTTCTTTCTTTAATATTCAATTAAATTCTCATTCTCTCTCTCTCTCTCTCTCTCTCTCTCTCTCTCTCTCTCTCTCTCTCTCTCTCTGTCTCTGTCTCTGTCTCTGTCTCTCTCTCTCTCCTAGATTTCCCGGATCCAACTAGACCCTGAAGCTAGAGTGATAAAAGGAAGCAAGATAAATTAGGCTGGTTTCCAAACTTAATATGGATAGGACAAAAAAAGAGCAAGAGAGATGTTTGGTAGACCACAAGCTCTGAGGAACATCAAAGAATTCAGGGCTTTATGGGAAGGTTTTTGAAATTCTCAGATCATCATTTGAACTCCTATCAAATCTCTGCAAATCCCATGAAAGGAAATGCAGAAGAAGGTTAATAATTAACGGTATAGTCAACAGCTTCAAGCACTTAATAGACCAAAACAGAACCAAAGCTATTTAATTAGCAAAGGGAGCAAGCTCACCAGAACAGCTGAAGGGGAAAAACAAATTAAGGAGGTCACTTGTTTTTCATAGGAACTCACACATAGGACTGTTCTGTCCTGCATAAGCAGAGTAGAGGCCCTCAGATCCAGCCTGAGAAAAGGGACACTGGGATAGCTGTGTAAACCCGAAGCATTTCTACAACAAACTTGCCACAGATATCTGAAATTCGTAAGTTCATGGCGTGTCTCTACAGATACTACACTAAGATGGAGTCTTGCTACAGTCGGCTTCTGCTTTGAAGGCAGGCTGCAGCTCGAGGAAGGGCTGAGAGGCCACAGCTCCAAGAGCGAGATGACTCCTGAGGGGCTGCAGAAGGGAAAGAGTAGTTCAATACAGACCCACCCAGTTGGTGAAGAACAATGTCATCAGCTGCCACAGTGTGGTCTTGGAGAGCATGGAGATGTGGACCAAGGTACCCAATAGCGGCAAAGTCAAGAAAAAGTCATAACCAGTATGTTACCAAATGTAACAAACAAGGATGGTTACATTTCCAAGATGTTCCTTTGGAGGGGATTCAGTCTTTGTGGTCCTCAGGAACTCACTCATTGCTGGCAGGCAGTGGAACCAAGCCTCCCCTCCCACCCCAAGACTCAGCACAATAAGACTGAGGGGCCCACTACTTTTACCTGCTGTGCATAAAATCTTCCTGTTTAAAAAAAAAAGAAAAAGCAGGCTTTGGGAAATAAGCTCATGAGTGAATAAAGGTCACAGTAGCCCTGCAAACCCAATTTGAACTTGCCAGTATTCTTTTTTCCCCTTATTTAATATTTCTTCTAAATTACATATAAAAGCAATTTTAATTTTTTTCTTCAAAACTTGAGTTCCAAATTTTCTCCCTCACACCCCTCCACTGCACTGAGGAGGCAAGCAATTTGACATAGGTTATATATTGTGTAGTCATGCAAAATATATCCATGTAAACCATTCTATGAAAGAAAGCAGAGAAGAAGAAAAGTAAAGAAAATAAAAGTATCTTTGACCTGAATTCAGGCTCTACCAGTTCTTTCTCTGGACATGGATAGCATATTTCATCAGAAGTCCTTACAGAAATTGTCTTGGATCATTATATTGCGGAGAATAGCTAAGTAGGTCATCACACCATATTGCACTTACTGTTTTCCTGGTTCTACTCATTTCACTTTTTCATCAGTTCATATAAGTCTTTCCAGGTTTTTCGGAGAGTATTTTTCTAATCATTTTATGATAACTTGTTCAGCAATTCCCCAGTTGATGGATATCCCCCCAATTTCCAATTCTTTGACATCACTAAAAAACTGCTACAAATATTTTTGTACACATAGGCCCTTTTCCTTTTTGCTTTTTTGTCTCTTTGAGAAATAGATCTTATAGTGGCGTTGTTTGGCCAAAGGATAAGCATGGCTTTATAACCCTTTGGGCATAGTTCCAAATTGCTCTCCAGAATGGTTAAATCAGTATACCTTTTTACCAACAGTTCATTAGTGTTTTAATTTTCCCATATCCCTTTTAAAATATGTCATTTTCCTTTTCTGTCATATTAGCCAGTCTGGCATGTGTGTGGTGGTAGTTCAGTTGTTTTAATTTGCATTTCTCTAATCAGTAGTGATTTAGAGCTTTTTGTAAATGACTATAGATAGTTTTGATTATTTTGTCTGAGAACTGCCTGACCATAACCTTTGACCACTTATCAATTGAGAAATGGCTCTTATTTCTTTAAATTTGACCAAATTTTCTGTATGTTTGAGAAATGATGTCTTTATCAGAGAAACTTACTGTAAATTTTTTTCATAATAATGATTATCTACTGTGTATTAACCTCCATCCTAGTTTCTCTCTCTCTCTCTCTCTCTCTCTCTCTCTCTCTCTCTCTCTCTTTCTCCCTTTTTCTCTCATTCTCTCTCTCCTACCCTCTCTCTCTCCCCTTCCCTCTCTCCCTGCCCTCTCCTTCTACCCTGTTCATTCTCAAAATTATTTTGCTTCTGACTTTTATGTGTCCCCAAACTACTCTCCTTGTCAGCAGCTCCCCACCTTTTCTCTTATCCCCTTCCCTCCTACTTTTCTGTATGGTAAGATAAATTTCTACACCCAACTGAGTGTATACTATCTGCTTTTATGTCAGATAATTTATCCCATTCAACCTCTCCCTTTCCCAGGACATTCTTCTTTCTTATACCTTAATTTATTATTATTTTTTAGATAATCATATCACATTAAATCCACACCTCTGATTTCTGTCTATGTTTACTCCTTCTAACTGTCCTAACGATGAGAAAGTTTTTAGGAGTTACAAATATAATTTTCCTATGTAGGAATATAAACAGTATAACCTTATTGAATCCCTTATGATCTCTCTTTCTTGTGTACCTTTTTGTGTTTCATTTGTGTCTTATATTTAAAAGTCAGATTTTCTATTCAGCCCTGGTCTTTTCATCAGAAATGCTTGAAAGTTTTCTATTTCAATGAAATTCTATTTTTTTCCCTGAATGATTATACTCAGTTTTGCTGGGGAGGTGATTTGTGGTTGTAATCCTAGCTTTTTTTTACCTCTGGAAGATATCCCAAGTGCTCTGATCCTTTAATATAGAAACTGCTATACCTTGTGTCATCCTGACTGTAGCTTCACAATATTTGAATTGTTTCTTTTTGTCTGCTTGCAGTATTTTCTCTTTGACCTCGGAGGCCTAGAATTTGGCTGTACTATTCCTGAGAGTTTTCATTTGGGATCTCTCTCAGGAGGTGATTGATGGATTCTTTCAATGTCTCTTTTATACCCTGGTTCCTGAATATCAGAACAGTTTTCCTTAACAATTTCTTGAAAGGTGATGTCTAGGCTCATTTTTTGATATCTCTCTTGCATCTATTTCCAGGTCAGATGTTTAAATTAGATATTTCATATTTTCTCCTATTTTTTTCATTCTTTTGACTTTGTTGGATGTTTTTTGATTTCTCATGAAGTCATTTGCTTCCATTCCTCAATTCTAATTTTTAAGGAATTATTTTCTCCAGTGAACTTTTGTGCCTCCTTTTCCATTTGGCCAGTTCTGTTTTTCGAGGCATTCTTCTCTTCATCTGATTTTTGTGCCTCTTTTACCATTTGGTCTTTTCTGTTTTTAAGGATTACTTTCTTTAGTGTGTGTGTGTGTGTGTGTGTGTGTGTGTGTGTGTGTGTGTGTTCTTCCTTTACCAAGCTGTTGACTCTTTATGATTTTCTTATTTTATCCCCTTTATCTTCCCAACTTTTCTACTACCTCTCTTACTTAATTTTTAAAATCCTTCCATGGCCTGATACCAATTAATATTTTTCTTTGAGACTTTGGATGCAGGAGTTTTGACTTTGTTATCTTTTGAGTTTCTGATATTCCTTGTCACCACAGTAACTTCTTATGGTCAGAATGTTTTTTTTTTTAATTTGCTCATTTTTCAGCCCATTTCTTGACTTTTAACTCTATGATAAAGTGGGGTTGTGTTTCCCAAGTGGAGGGGGTACTCTCCCAAGTTTCACTTTTTTGTACAGCTATTTTCAGAAGTAATTCTGGGGATATGTAAGCTTTTTGCTCTTCCAAGGTGGTATGATCTAGGGAGAGGTTTGTTTACTACTCTTCTATTCTATGCACTGGTTTGTGAGTGACCACAAGCATTCTTTTCAACCCTGGAACTGTGACCAGGGTATCTGCTCTCCTCTCACAAGCTGTAGCTTGTACTCCTCCTCAAACTGGGACTAGGACCCAGGACTGCAACCCCGATCTAAGCACAGGCCATGCAATATAGTCCCACCCCTAGTGCCAGCAAAAGTATCCCTGTGAATGTCCTTCTGCTCTGTTATCTGATCCTCTTACCATCTGTGGGCTACTAGGTCAGGAAACCTGCTGTCTGATTCAGTCACCTGAAAGCCTGTTCCTGGTTTGCAGAAGCCAGGTCTGTGCTGGTACAGCCTATCCTGGACTGGACTGCACTCTTACCCTGGTGCAACAGACCCTTCTTACTGACCTTCTAAGTTGTCTTTGGCTGGAAAACTGTTTCACTCCATCTTTTTGTGGGTTCTGCTACTCTAGAATTTATTTGAAGTTGTTATTTAAATGCATTTGGAGGGGTTTTGGGGAGAACTCAGATGAGTCCCCACCTTTACTCCTCCATCTTGGCTCCACCTCCTCCCTTGGCAGTATTCTTGTTGACTTTCTTGGGTGTAACTAAGCTCAAGTGAATTAAATTTTTGCTTAAGAATTATTTTAGAACCTAAAACTTTTGAATCTGTTCCTCTTCTGTCCTCCCTGACCTCCTTCCCCCACCACACACACACACACACACACACACACACACACACACACCCCACAGTAATTCTTTATAAATAAAAAAGATCATAAATAATAATTATAGCTTCTATTTATATAGTCCTGTAGTACTTTAAGGTTTATAATCATTCATATCATCCTAACAACAACCCTGTGAGGTAGATGCTATTATTATTTCCATTTAATAAATAACAAAATTGAAACTGAAAGTGTTAAAGTGCCCAGCATTACTCAGAAATTTAATATCTGAAAAGATTCAAATTCAGGTTTTCCTTATCCAATTCTAACTCCTGTTTTCTGTCTCTGTCTCTGTCTCTTTTTCTCTCTCATTTTAAGCAGCATACAGAATGTAGGATCTTCCTACTCTTAACCTAAAGATTTTTCTATGACGTTTTACCTATTTCTACAAAGATTCGCTTTTCAAGATGATATGTCCTGCTAAAATTTAGCTAACCATAGTAGGGATAATTCAATCAGATCTCATCTTTCAGTATACAGTAAAAGCTTAATGGATGTTGCATATATAAATGTATGTATCTATGTATGTATCTAGCATTAACACAGTTGAATTAACTTCTTTTCCAGTAATAATCAGGTAAAATTTAATAAATCTTAACTTATTAAGGTTTTCTAAGTGTTAAATTAATAAGTACAAAGTAGAAGACAGAGGTTGGGCCAGAGGATGACAAACAACAAGATAGACTGTGAAAGTGTGCTCTGAGGTGCATAGAGATTGAAATTCAAAAAGGGAGATCACTTCCATTAGTCTAGAATACAGGAAGACTTCATTAAAAAAAAGTATCATTTGTATTTGTATTAGGCCACAGAGAAAATACAGGTCAAAGATCTGTAAAGTAACTGAGCAGTTGGTGAAATGTTCAGTAGTATCTTGGAAGTCTAAGGAATTGAATGAGAACTTTGGAACTCAGAGAGTGTCAGCCTTCATGAGCCTCCATATCATTCAATGTTTTACTTAGCTTTTCTCCAGTAGTACATCCCTAGGGCCTAAGAGTTTAGCCTGAGGCTATGAGATAGCAAGAGCTGCCTTGAATGGTCAAGTACTGCATTTTAAGTTACACTGGGCACTAATTATGCCTCCAGCCAGGTTATCATATCTGCCCTTAGGCCTTGTTGTAGTAACCTGGGTTATTTTACAGTAAGACAGAAAATAATTATTTTGTTATTTTACAAACATTTGTATAAGGGAAGGTGGGAGGGGAGAGACAGAAAAGAAATAAAGCAACGCCCATAATGAAATGATTACTTTGTGAGTATTTTGCATGTACTTAAAAGTGTTCATGTTGTTTATCCCCCAGTAGAAAATAACCTTCTCTGGGGCAGTTTTTTGTTTGTTTTGTTTTTTGTCTTTTATACCTTCATTGCTTAGCACAGTGCTCAGTTAGTAGGGGCTTAATAAATGCTTGTAAAATTGAAGTTAATTGAAATAACTTGAATTTTTTATCATTATTAATTGATGTATTCTCTGTACCATATTGCACAGTCTTGTGGTGAAAGATATTATCATAACGGGCATGCTATATCAGTCCCTACTAGATTATATATTCCTTGGATATTTTCTTCATTATTATCAACTTTAGTTAGTAAAATAAAGCACAATACTCTATATTTGCAATAGGCACTCAGCAAGTACTGTGGATTGGATGTCTGAACTGAATTGAATACATACTTTCTTTTAGGTCTTCTAATAAGTCTTTTGATCCCAGGGTCATTACAGCAGGACTTTATAAAGGCCAGAATTTAGGAGTATATATCCAGAGATGGAGGAGATCTACGGTAAGAAGTATAGTGTATAGAGCATCTGAACAACAATCAGAAAGATTTGAATTCAAATTCAGACTCTGACATCAGCTCTGCCACCCTGGGCAATTCAGTTAACCTCTGTTTGCCTCAGTCCCCTTACCTTTAAAATGGGGATAACAGTAGCACCCAATTTGCAGCGTTGTTTTGAAGATAAAACAAGATACTTACAAAGTGTTTTCAAACCTCAAAATGCTATACAAATGCTAGCTATTAATATATATCCCTAGTTTTCCCATTTTTACAGGTGATGAAACTGAGGCTCAGAAAGGTCAAGTGATGTGTTCAAGGTTTCACAAGTAGTAGGTAGAATTTCAGCCTACACCCTCTGATTCCAAGGCCTGTGTTCTTTTCAGTGTACTACACTGTCATTACCTTACAACACTGGGGACCACCATCTACATGGAGTCTGAGGTAGAAGAAAAGAATACTGGATTAGGAGTCAGGAGACCTGGGTCAGTGTTTACCTCTGTCAGTGACTTCCCATACATATCTAGGCAAATCAGACCACCTAGGAAAGGCTCAGTTTAATCATCTGTAAATGTATATAATCCCAAGCCCATCTACCCCCAGTTTTTCTGTGCATAGCAGACGAGATAACTGAAGCATTTTAAGGAATACAGTATGATAGCATAGCTCACGTTTCTATATTGCTTTAAGGTTTACAAATTGCTTCCCTCTGAACAATCCTGTGAAGTAAATAGTACATCAGTCCTTCAAGGATAGAATATTACATCAGTGTGCTCCTGTCACTAAGAGAGAGTACAACCTTTCTATAACTAGGAAGGAAAGAAATAAGGAAAAAGCATTTAAGTGCTTACTTAAGACTTAAGACTAAGAGCTGGGGATACAAATACAAATAAAAGACAGTCCCTGCCCTCAGAGAGCTTACATTCTAATTAGAAAGACAACACACAACAGGAAACTGAAAAGTATAGTAGGTAGGATGACTGAAGATTCCTGGCAGAGGGACACAGTTTTGAAGTTGATAGGAAATCTGGAACAGAGTTGGAAAGAGAATAAAGGCAGGCCAGCCTTGGCTTCTCCACAAAGTGGGGGCTTTAGGAGAAACTCAACAAGGGGAGAAAGGGGCAGAGTGGCCTTGTGGAGTCTATGTTGAATGGTTCATCCTGATGGCAATTTTTTCCAGGGCAAGTGGACCCCAAGTGCTGAGGAAAGTTCCAGAATGAGCCATTAGGACATAGGACATAGTTTTAAAGTCCAGAGAAAGTCAGGAGTGAAGCTTAGATGGACAACATTTCTCCCTTACCCAGAAGCAAGCAGCTAAGTGTCCAAGCAAGAACCTAATGCCAAGTCTCCTTTTTAGGTACTGTTGCTATGCTTCCTTCTCCTCTTTCTGTGGCTGCTGCTACTACTATCATCCATCTCAGGGGAGAATTCCTAGGATTCTATCTTTACCCTTAGGTTAGCCTCCTTAATTGAAACAGAGCTGGAGAGACTGAGAGGGATTATATCCAGATACGAATATGGTTTGTATACCATTCAGCCACCCACAAGGGCCTATTCTGTACAAATATCTTCCTATATGCCCTGATACTCTTCCCTTTCTTCCTGCTAGGAAAATAAATCTAGAGCATCCCACTCCCTCCCCATTAATTCACTCAGACGGTATTTTGATCAGGAGCTGAGCTATATTGATTGATGGGTAAGTAAGTGAAAACTCAACTAATCCACTATATCCAGTTGGCCCCAGACCTCGGTGCATACTTAAGCTAACCATTCATCTGAAAACCAGGATTCATTCCAGCTTAGGCATCTTTCTCTTTGGCCTACCCACCACTTATATACCATCCTGCCTCACACATACTTTTCACATCTTCTTCTTGCTATGAGAATAGTAATCCAGTCGATACCACCATTGCTACTGGTAATGTGTGGCAATCCTTTATACTAGGGCTCCATTCATAATATCTGCACATCTTTTGACCAAAATTCCTTTCCCTGAATGCTACTTTGCTCTATTTGTTAATGTACTCCTCTTAGATTATAATTTCTTAGACTGGTGTCTCTGTTTCACTTTTGAACTTATATCCCCAGGATCTAAAATAATGCTTGGCTGATAATAGGCACTTAAGGAATGTTCATTCATTCATTCATTACATACACCCATTCATGTCTTGAAATCTGTATAGTTGGAAGGAAAAATGAAAATTCATTTATTTTGTTTTATTTTGTTTTTTTTTCCTTTTTGTTGTAGATTGTAACCCATCCCCTCTATGAGGAAAGCTTGAACTTCTCTTCCTAACCTCCACTGAAAACTTGACAATTAGAGAGCTCTCACATTGTTATAAATTACTTTAGCTTCTAGTACATCCTGCAAAATGGTCTATTTTTTTTTACATACTTACATGTCTATACATTTTCTTCAAGGAAATGTAAGCTTCTAGAGGGAGTTTCATTTTTGTCTTTGTATATCTAAGGCCTGGCACATAATAGTCCTTAATAAATGCTTGTTGATTGATTGATTAGTTGTTGCAAAAACATAATCAGTTTCCAGGAGGAATTTGGAATTAGTTGGTTTAAATCATTTTAGGAGGAGTTGAGCAGTATAAATCTAAGTGAAGGGGGTTAAATGGAAAGACATGAACATTCTTAAAGAAAGAGGAGGAAAGAGAGTGGAGGGGAATTATGGATACTTAGGCTCCTAGACAGGTCAGTGAATGATCAGGCAATGGGGAAAGCATATCTCTCTCACAGCTGCAGCAAGAGATTGATGTTGATGGAGAACATGAGCCCGGATAAGGAGAGTGAAGCCTGTAGACAGTGAACCTGGCCTATTTAGTCTATAAAGCAACTGACCTTTATTCTCAAAGGGTATTTTAAATTCCTGAAGTAGCTAGCAAATGGCTTCCAGTACTCTATTTGAATTTGCTCATCTTTCTCTTTTAGGTAATTTACAGTACAGCTAGTATTCTGAAAAGAAAAATTTGCACTTTTCTATTTAATTCATCTGGCAAATATTTTAATTACATACCATATATAAGCTACACATATTGCTAAACAATAAAAGACAAATTTGTCCGCTTTCAAAAAAATCTTCTTTCATCACACTCAGATATAGACAGACACATGTATTCCAGATTCTTTGGTTGGCATTTGTGTTATTAAGGAAAAGAGAAAAATGTGTGTGTATGCATCCACATGTATTATGAACTAGGAAAATTAACCTCTTATACACACTGCCTATGTTACCTTGACAAGTGTATACACACACACACACACACACACACACACACACAGGTTAACCTCTTTCTTTGTGTGTATATATGTATGGATAGAGATAGATGAATGGATGTGTGCATATACATGTAAAAATGATGGGATTATGTATCAGGGAGAAGGGTGGAGACATGAAAAGAAATGTACAGTCTCCCCAGGGCAAACTAACAAATTTTTTGTTTGTTTTTTACTCCTACTCAGATTTGGATTAAGTTCTTTGTCCATTTACACAGTCTATCCCAGATATAAGTACTGATGAAAGAGCTCTGGGGGTTAATACTAATTCTAATATTTCTATAGCATATTAACATTTACAAAGCTCTTTAAATGTATTATCTCATCTAATGCTGACAAAAATAGTAATATGTTACTACTGTTTTGAGCATTGATATCATTATCAATTCCATTGAACAGATTAGGAAGCTAAAGTTGAGAGAGTTTGTGATGTGCCCCAGGATCATACAGCTAATCAGTGTCTGAGATAGTGTTCAAAGTCAAGTGTTTAATAGTGACAAGTTTATTGCTTTATCCACTCTGCCACCTAGGTGTTTCAATTATTTATTATAATCTAGTTATCCTATGGGTAATATATTTACATATACATGTATTTATATACACTAATATACAAATAAGAAAATTATTGAATTCATAAGAGTTAACTAGAGTAGTTTAAGAGACTCAAGAAAAAAATCACAAATTGATGGGATTGTGGAAGGTATCTTTGAAAGAAGAGACATCTGAAATGGGATTTGGAGATTAAGAATTGTATCCGGTGAAGACAGAATTAGGAGAATTCTGTTCCAAGGAGAACCGACCCACAGTGGTGGGACAAAATAGCACAAAATTTAGAAACAGCAAGTACTTCTTTGTATCAGATGTAATGAAGCATGATATAAAGGAGTAAGCCTAAATCCTGACCTCCAGTGGAACTGTTAGTTACATGGATAGTTCAGATATGGTATAAAGGTTGACTCTTTAGCAGCCTTGAGCAACACCCATCCCTTGGAGAAGACTATACCCCTTAGTAGAAGTTATCTGACTTTTCAGTAACTGACTTCCACAGAAGATTACTATTAAATTGGACAGATCATATATATTCCACTTGGAAGAGGGAGACATCCTGACTATCTATGGACTCAGTTATCAATCTTTTATGTGTTGTGTAAATAAACTTTTTCTGCTTATGTCACTTTGTGGGTGACATCAACTAATTAAATAACTAATTAATTCATAATATAAGGGTTTGCAAAACAATAGAAGACCCTCTTTATGGAGAACAAAGCATACCAAATGCTGATGTTGCCAGGGATTCAGTAGTTGCGGTCATGAACCAGAGAGATTTTCTAAGAGAATTTCAGAATTGTACCTGGGTTTGTCACTTTAGGGGCTAATTAAAAAAATGGCACACATTTAATAGGAAAAGCATTAGGAGACAGTGTCTGAACTCTAAAGATTTTTTTTTTGCCTCTGTGGCCTTAGACAAGACCCTTTAGCCCTCTGGGTCTGTTTCCTCATCTATAACAGGAACATACCATTTGCCTTACTGAGAATTCACAATGTTAAATGTTATAATAATATGTACACTTTGAAAAAGAAGAAAGCATTATACAAGCATAAGGCACTATTAATTAAATTGGACAAACATTTATTAAGTGCCTATTATGTGCAGCTTTGTTGTAGGCAAATTCATGGTATCTATATATGCCCATTATTGTAGTCTATCTTCCCTCCATGTAAGAGAAAATAGCATTGAATGTTGCTTATGTTCAGAGAAAGAGACCATATTTGTTCCCCTTTCAATTATGTGGCTTTAATTTCAAGCATCTAATACAGGACTACATACCCTGTGGGCCCTCAGTAATTACTTGTCAACTGACCTGTTATTAGTTTTAGTTTTAATCGCCTGGCAGGGAGGTTTTAAAGCAGACTACAGGAGAGCAGACTTGATAGTATAATGGATCTTAAATGTTTCTGAGGCTATCATATGTCATACAAAACCATAAGCTAAAGGACTTAATTTCTTCAGAGATCAGCTCATATTCAGTGACCCCTTTTTATAATAAAAAATGAAAAAAATTCCAAGTAAAAAATCATTTATTTTAGAGAGTGACCTTTTCTTCATATAGCTCCAGTGTGTAGTATAAAACTTCATAAGATTTATAAGAAAAAAATTAATTCAGTAGCACAATATACATTATAGACCAACTGCACTATTTACCATTCTATGAACATACTCCAAGCTTCCCTGCTATTTTAACTTTGTTCAGGTGCTACCTGAAATACCCTTCTGTTCCTAGCTCTGTTCAATTCCAAAGAATTCTAATTTCTAGAAGGCCTGAAACAATTCCACTTTTTTTCATAAAGATTTCCTTGATCTCCCCATTTATAAGTACCTTTTCCTCTTCTGACCTCTCTTAGCACTTTTTTCTTTTCTTATTATACTTTCATGTTCTATTTTGTCTTTTAGTAATTTATATATATATATATGTATATATATGTATATGTATAATCTATCCTCCACACTTAGACTATAATCTCTCTGAGAAGAGGTACTGTGATTGATTCTGTTTTTTGTCCTCCTTTAGTATGTGTCATGGGTACTCAATGACTATTTTATAAACTAAGGTTGAATTAGGTGACTTTTAAAAGAAAAAAACAAAGCTCATAAAGATTGGAGGATTTGTTCTTCTAGGTAGCTGTTAAGTCATAAGCAAATTCTAGATTAGGTTTGAATTAAACAACAAACAAACAAACAAACAACAGCAACAAAAACCAATACAAGTAAACTCTAAGTATCAGTAAAACTATGCACATGCTCAAAATGGGACTAGGTGGTATCATTGATTTCAAAGTTCCTTTTAGCAATGCAAATCCTTGTCTGGCCACGTCTGCTCACACCATGCAATCTTTGTCTATGTTCTATCATAATTTCACCATAAAGGGCCTTTTCAGGTTATGGAAGTTCTTCCTTGCTTTCTCTTGTAGTATCAATGGTGCACTCTGGTTATTTTACCTGACATCCCTCTCCCTTACCACTTGGCCAACGAGTTATCTCTTCCCATCATACAATTCCTAGATTACATCCTTTACTTGCCATATTTTGCTATAATACAGAAACTACTACAAAATATAATTTAATCTTATTTCAATGATTCAGAATATAAATGAATGCAATTTTCTTTAAAATGAGAAAAGACTTTTATGTTCTATTTCTAATTTATTTTTTCAGGCATATTTTAGATCACTCCCCATGAAAAAAACAAACAAACAAACAAACTTCTCAATTACAGCCAAAGTAGTCTATTTACTGATCCTTGATTTCATTTCCTGCCACCATGTCTTTGCTAAAACTGCAGCCCTTCTTAGAACTGACCATCCTCCTCAACCCCCATATTCATGGAATCTTTCCTTTTCTCCTCTGTCTCTTGGAATCCCTACCGCTCCAAAAGATTCAGTTCAAATGCCAATATAAAGGCTTTCCTATTTGTCTTAGAATTCACTGCTCCCCACAAATATTTATTTATTTCTATAAATTCTGTCACTACTCTCCCCCACTCCTGCCCCCAAGCCCCTGGTAAGAACATAAGCTCTTCAGGAGAAGAGACATTTTTTTTTTTTTGTATCATTAGCTCCTGGAATAGCATCTGACAAATAGTAGATACAAAATTAACACTTGTTCAATTTCATTTAATTAATAGGTGAGATTCCAAAAATGGGTCTAGCTGAGTGTCTTTTCTGGCATAAACTCAAGTTTTGACACTGTTGGCTCAATGTATCTTACAATTTAAGAGACAGAAAAGTTCTCTTGCTCCTCTTTTCCACGGGTCTGTGAACACCAAGAAACACAGTTCCTGGTCTTCCTGCTTACAGGACTGTTTTAATGAGCTATAGTGAATCAGAATCAGAAATTTTAAATACCCAAACTCAATTACCTACGTGTAGACATAACCAACTCAATTACCTACATGTAGGCATAACCTACATCTCTGTCCTTTATTATAGATCTATAAGCTTGACCAGCACAACTATATGAAAATTTAAGAAGGAAAAAGCAAAGTTTCATTGACTCTCCTGAAATATTTGTAAACATCCAGTGACAAATTTGATGTTTATTTTTTTAACTCCTTATCCTTCTTACCTCTGATGCACTTAAAAAAGTTGATCACTCTCTTCTCCTGGATATTGTCTTTCCTCTGAGTTTTTGTGACACTATTTTTTTCTGGTTTTACCCCTATCTGCTAGACTATTTCTTCTTTGTGACACTATTTTTTTCTGGTTTTACCCCTACCTGCTAGACTATTTCTTCTCTTTCTGACTTATGATCCATATTTCACCCCTTATCTATGAACACTCTTCTAGGTTTTGTCTTGAATTCCCTTTTCTTTATATATTCTCTTTGATGACTAGATCCCCTCCCAGAGGTTTAATTATTTTTTCTATTTAGATGACTAACAAAGCTCCCTGGAGTTTCAGTGCTCTATCACCATCTCTTACACAATTTGAACTCAATTCATCAGAGAAATCTCAACACTTTCAAACAAGGAATCGTTTTTCTCCTCCCTGCCCCCAAACCCAAATTCAAACCTCTACCATATTTCAGCATATCCAGTAATGGCACCACCATTATACCAGCTATGGGACCTTCATATAAATCCTGAATTCCTTAGTCTCCAAAATGTCCAATGGATCATCTTTTACTGCAAGAAGTCATGAAAGATTGATTTATATCCATAAGACACTTTAAATAACACTAGATGCCTCGAATTAAGGGAAGAGTGGGAGAAAATGAGTGTTAATTAAGGAACTACTATGTAGTAGGCATATTTGTTTAAAAGTTTCACAGATATCTCATTTGATCTCATAACAACACTGTGAGGTAGGTGTTATTGAACTAGTATTAATAACCATACCAATATATGTGCCTTATTTGCAAAAACAAGTAAGTATATGTTATAGTAAAAAGCAAGCAAACACATTTTTTTAAAATAGCCTGAGAATCAAAGGACTTAGTTCTTAAAATTGACTCTAACACTAGCTAGCAGTGTGATCATGATCTCTATGGGACTCAGTTTCTTTATTTTTAAAAAAGTCACCTAAGTTTTTCTAGCTTCATTTCCCTCATCTGTAACATGTGATACCATGGATTTTTATTAACTTCCTTATAAATTTGTGTCTTTGAGTGTTATGTTTTCCCTTTCGGAAATAGGGTACATTTTTTCTTTTTTTAAGAAATATTATTCTAATAGACCATGTACTAGGGCATAAAAACCTCACAATCCAGTGCAGAAAGGCAGAAATATTAAGCGCATCATTCTCAGATCATGATGCAATAAAAATTATATGCAATAAAGGGCCATGGAAAGATAGACTAAAAACTAATTGGAAACTAAACAATTTAATCCTAAAAAATTGGTGGGTCAAAGAAGAAATTATAGAAACAATCAATAATTTCATTCAAGAGAATGATAATAATGAAACAACATACCAAAATTTATGGGATGCACTAAAGGCAGTTCTCAGGGGAAGTTTTATATCCCTGAGTGCATACTTAATTAAAGCAGAGAGAAGGGAGGTCAGTGAATCGGACATGCAATTGAAAAAGCTAGAAAAAGAACAAATTGAAAATCCCCAATTTAGTACTAAATTAGAAATATTGAAAACCAAAGGTGAGATTAATAAAACTGAAATTAAGAAAACTATTGATTTAATAAATGAAACTAAGAGCTGGTTTTATGAAAAAATCAACAAAATTGATAGAACCTTAGTCAATATGATAAAAAAAGAAAGAAGAAAACCAAATTATGAGTATCAAAAATTAAAAGGGTGAATCTACCTCCAATGAAGAGGAAATAAAAAAAAATAATGAGGAATTATTTTTTCCCAATTATATGCCCATAAACATGACAATCTTAGTGAAATGGATGAATATTTACAAAATCACAAATTGCCCAGATTAACTGAAGAGGAAGTGAATTACCTAAATAACCCCATCTCAGAAAAAGAAATCAAACAAGCCATCAATGAACTCCCCAGGAAAAAATCTCCAGGGCCAGATGGGTTCACTAGTGAATTCTATCAAACATTTAAAGAACAATTGATTCCAATACTCTACAAACTGTTTGGGAAAATTAGTGAAGAAGGAGTCCTACCAAACTCTTTCTATGACACAAATATGGTACTGATTCCTAAATCAGGAAGAGATAAAACAGAGAAAGAAAATTACAGACCAATCTCCCTCATGAATTTAGACGCAAAAATTCTAAATAAAATATTAGCCAAAAGACTCCAACAACTTATCACAAAAATAATACACCCTGATCAGGTAGGATCCATTCCAGGAATGCAAGGATGGTTTAATATTAGGAAAACCATCAGTATAATTGAGCACATCAACAATAAAACTAGCAGAAACCACATGATCATCTCAATAGATGCAGAAAAGGCTTTTGACAAAGTACAACACCCATTCCTATTAAAAACACTAGAAAGTATAGGAATAAATGGAGCCTTTCTCAAAATAGTTGATAGCATCTATTTAAAACCATCAGCAAGTATTATATGCAGTGGGGATAAACTAGAAGCCTTTCCAATAAGATCAGGAGTGAAACAAGGGTGTCCACTATCACCCCTCTTATTCAATCTGGTACTAGAAACGTTAGCAGTAGAAATTAGAGAAGAAAAAGAAATCAAACGAATCAAATTAGGCAAAGAAGTGACCAAGCTGTCACTCTTTGCAGATGATATGATGATATACTTAGAGAATCCTAGAGAATCAAGTAAAAATTTACTTGAGACAATAAATAAATTTGGCAAAGTTCCAGGATATAAAATAAACCCACATAAATCCTCAGTATTCCTGTACATCTCTAATAAAACTCAACAGCAAGAGATAGAAAGAGAAATCCCATTTAAAGTCACTGTAGACATTATAAAATATTTGGGAATCTACTTGCCAAAACAAACCCAGAATCTATATGATCACAACTACAAAACACTTCTCACACAAATAAAAGCAGATCTAAATAGTTGGGAAAATATCAATTGCCCGTGGCTGGGTCAAGCTAATATAATATAAATGACAATTTTACCCAAACTAAACTATATATTTAGTGCCATACCAATCAATTTACCAAAAAACTACTTTCTAGAGTTAGACAAAATAATAACAAAATTTATTTGGAAAAACAAATGGTCTAGAATATCAAGGGAATTAATGAAAAGAAATGCTAGGGAAGGTGGACTAGCTATGCCAGATCTAAATCTGTATTATACAGCAGCAGTCATCAAAACTGCTTGGTACTGGCAGAGGTGTAGAGTAGTGGATCAATGGAATAGATCAGGTGCAGGAGACCCAGCAGTTAATGAATATAGTAATCTATTGTTCGATAAACCCAAAGACCCCAGTTTTTGGGATAAGAATGCACTATTTGACAAAAACTGCTGGGAAAACTGGAATACAGTATGGCAGAAACTGGGCATAGATCACTATCTAACACCATATACCAAAATCAAGTCTAAATAGGTGCATGATCTAGGTGTGAAGGATGATACTGTAAGTAATTTGGGAAAGCAAGGAATAGTTTACCTGACAGATCTGTGGAGAGGGGAAGATTTTAGGACCAAACAAGAATTAGAGAGCATTATAAAATGCAAAATGGATAATTTTGATTATATTAAATTGAAAAGCTTCTGCACAAACAAAGCCAATGTAATCAAGATCAAGAGGGAGGTGGGAAATTGGGAAAGAATTTTTACAACTTGTGTCTCTGATAAAGGACTCATTTCTAAAATTTATAGAGAATTGAGCCAAATCTATATGAATACAAGTCATTCCCTAATTGATAAATGGTCAAAGGATATGAACAGGAAGTTTTCAGAGAAAGAAATTAAAGATATCTATAAGCATATGAAGAAATGCTCTAAATCACTATTAATTAGAGAAATGCAAATCAAAACAACTCTGATATACCACATCTCTCCAGTCAGATTGGCTAAGATGAAAAAACAAGAAAGTGACAAATGCTGGAGAGGATGTGGACAAATTGGAACACTAACACATTGCTGGTGGAGTTGTGAACTTATCCAACCATTCTGGAGAGCAATCTGGAATTATGCCCAAAGGATTATAAATAATTTCATACCCTTTGACCCAGCCATACCACTTCTAGGGTTATATCCCAAAGAGATCATAGAAGTGGGAGGAAGACCCATATGTACAAAAATATTTTAGCAGCCCTTTTTGTGGTTGCAAAGAATTGGAAACTAAAGGGGTGCCCATCAATTGGGGAATGGCTAAACAAGTTGTGGTATATGAATGTAATGGAATTTTATTTTGCTATAAGAAACGAGGAGGTGACAGATTTCATAATTACCTGGAGAGACTTATACAAACTGATGCTGAGAGAGAAGAGTAGAATCAGAAGAAATTTGTATACAATCACAGACATACCATATCTGTGATGACCAACTATGACAGACTGGACTCTTTTCAGCAATGCAGTGATATAAGTTAATCCCGAATGACTCAAGAAAGTGAGAAATGCGCCATCCAGAGATATAACTAGAAAGAACTGAGCCTGAATCCTGATGGAAGCAAACTAAATGATCTTGTTCTTCTCATTGTTTGGTTGTACTTCTTCCTTACCATCTTTCATCCCACCTAGTACAATATGCCTTTGTAATTGGAATAATGTTTAATATGAATGCATTTGCAGACCCTATACTGTACTACATGCTGTCATGAGGGGAGGGGGGAGGGAAGTAAAGGAAATTTGAAAATCAAGGAACTATGGAATTGAATCTTGTTAACTGAAACTAAACTAATAAATTAAAAAATAGTAAAAAAATATATTATTCAAAATTATTTTGAAATGCTGTTTTATCGTTGTACCGAAAAAAATTTAAATACTTATACAAAGTTAATATGTCTTTGAAGACGTTATTGTTATTCTTTGAATCAAACATTGGAACTTAGAGGGTTTAATCTTAGTCTCTCAGGATTTGGTTGTTACTTGACGCTAGGAAAATAGATGAGGGATGAATAGGACTCCTCCAAAAATAGGGAGACTCCCAGTCTTGCTGAGCTGAAGAGAAAGAATGGACTAAAACACACCTTGGATTCTAGAGAGCCCATCAGGAATGTCATTGGTATTCTGTTCTGAGACTTACCATACTGGATAATTGGACTGCAGACCAAGGCTAACAGGACTCAGTAGGGTAAAGGCATATCAAGGATGATTAAAATATGCCTAAAAGAATCAGGACCCTATTATCTGCCTGAATTGCAAAGGTGGAGGACCATGGGTATAAAATATTATATACTCTACCAAAGAGGATGGATTTGTCAATTTAGAGAACTGACATCCCCTCTCCTTTTTAATCTTTATTACTGAAGCTGGCTCTTTGGGGAGGAAAGAGGAAAGGAAATATTGGAAAATGAACATGATAAAACAAGACATCAATAAGAGGAGAAGGAATCTTTTTTTTTAAGTGTTAGTGCCCTGGTAGGATATGATTTTGACATTGACTGTGATACATACCATATATTCAGCCCTCGTGTATTGATGAGAATCTATCTTTGGAAATTTTACACTGTGTGTGAGTGTGTGAGTGTGTGTGTGTGTGTGTGTGTGTGTGTGTGTGTGTGTGGTTGTGTGTGTGTGTGTGTGTGTGTGAGCACACATGCGTGTCCACAGAGGTCAGGAGGGTTGGGGGGGGCGGTAAATGGGTGATATTTTTAGTGTTGGTGGTGGGTGATATAAATCCTAAAGGAATATAATCTTTCCTCATATTACTCAAATTATGAATTACAAAGGAAATATTTGACCAACAAAAACATTGTTTTAGAAACATTTGTATTTTAAAAAAAGGGAAGTATAATGTATGTGCTTTGGTCCTTTGGTGCATTTGGTCCACAATACCATTATTTAGTCAAATTAATAAGCAAATTTTAACAAATCCAGTAGAATTTGTGTGGTTTTTGACTATGTATGAGCCTTAGAGCTACTCTGTGAGGGATTAATATGTTATGGGCCACCCACTTTGAATTTATGTCAACCCTACCTTCTCTCTCTTATATATATATATATATATATATGTGTGTGCATATATTTATATATGTATACACATATAAATACATACACATATACTATATGTATATATACACAGAGAATGCATGTGTATAGAAGAAGCTGAAGTTAAGAATTTTTCCTTTTCATATATGTGTGTATGTGTATATATATACATATATATGTAAAGCATTCATATATGGATAAGCATATTTAGATGTATTTTATATGTGTATGTACATATACATACATGTATGTGTTTGTGAGTGTATATTTTTCATATTTTCATAAAATAATACTCCTTTTACCTTCTTCACACCCTGTCAACAAACTAAATCTTTTCCTTCTTTCTTTCCTCAGAGTGGAGAGAGGGGCTACCAACGGTGAAAGGGAATGTAATTTTGAGGTTTTATGGGAATGATTTCTAGGCTTATTCTTGGAAAAGTTCTTGTTGTGTACTTGGAGAGTGCAGACAATATTGATTTCTAATTTGCATGCTGGAAGACAAATTAATCAGTTGTATTTAAGCTAAAGCAAAAAAAGAGAAGAAAAGGGGAAAAAAAAAGGCCCTGATAGTCTGTTGTTTACCCCAAACTGAGAGGTTAGGCTTGTATAATCTGTCACAGCCAGGTAGTTCTAAACTGATCTCCCAGCAGGAATTTCACACATGCTGATTAGCATTCATGGAAATGAAAATCTTTTATAAAGCAACTATAGGGAGATTCTAGGCTCCCATATATCTTCTCTTCCAGGTAAATGCCAAATTAACTGCTATGGTCCAAAGTAGCATAAATGGAGCAATATAATAAAACACAACTAATAAATTAAAGAATGACTATTTACCTTACACATATGTGTGTACTTTTGAGTTGTGATCTTATCAGTGTATCAAGAAATAGTCAAATTACAAAAAAAATTCACTGATAGATCTTTTTCAATAAATCATTCCCTAAAAGCCTTAATTTATAGACCATTATCTAATTGAAAGTCTGAGATTTTGGGGAAGGAGTTGGGAAATAAAGGAAGAGGAGAGAGTGGGTGGAAGAAGAAGCTGAAAATTGAAGTTAAGGATTTTTCCTTTTTCAAAAAAAAGACAACTTACAATGGAAGATTAAAAACAAAATCAAACAAACAAACCATAAACTTACTAGTATCATCTTCCAAGTGTAGTCCTAGGAAATGTAGTCCAATGGAGAAATAAAATTTAACTCCCAATAAATGGATTTAGAACCACCTTCTTAGTATCACATCTATTGTCAAGTAGCACTCCTGTTTCCAAAACCCAGTAAACAACTTATTTCTTTTTCTTCTCTCTCTCTCTCTCTCTCTCTCTCTCTCTCTCTCTCTCTCTCTCTCTCTCTCTCTCTCCCTTTCTCCAATTCTTCTTCCTTCTCTTTCTCTCTTTTTAGGGAACATGGAATGTCCCTCCAACAACACAGATCTCCAACTATTCTACAACTCGAAGTATTCATTCATTTCCTGGGGGATTAGGAAGTTAAGTGACTTGTCTAGGATCCCACAGCCACTGTGCAGAGATGGGAAGTGAACCTAGATCTTGAGTTCTAAGAGATATTTTCTATTTACCATACCATGGTGCTTCACACACATATCATTTCTGTTTGTTTTGTTGTTGATATGGTCAATTATACTGACAGTTTTCCTAATATTGAATCAGCCCTACATTCCTGTTATAAATATTACCTGGTCATAGTGTATTATCCTCAAGATAAGTTGTTGTAATCTCTTTGCTAATATTTTATTTAAATTTTTTACATCTATATTCATTAGAGAAATTGGCCTATAATTCTCTCTCTCTCTCTCTCTCTCTCTCTCTCTCTCTCTCTCTCTCTCTCTGTTTTGGCTCCTCCTGGTTTAGGTATCAGTGCCATGTATGATAAAAAGAATTTGGTAGGACTCCTTCTTCACTTATTTTCCCAAATAGTTTATGTAGTATTGCAATTAATTCTTCTTTAAATGTTTGAGATAATTGACTTGTAAATCTAACTGGCCCTGGAGGATTTTTTTGGGGGGGGGGTGGAGTTCATTGATAGCTTGTGCAATTTATTTGTCTGAAATGGTATTGTATTTCCTCTACTTTTAATCTGGGCAATTTATATTTTTTTTGTAAATACTCATCCATTTCATTGTTTGTTAAATTTATTAGTATACAATTGGGAAAAATAGTTCCTAATTATTGTTTTGATTTCCTCTTCATTTGTGGTGAAATCCCCCTTTTCACTTTTGATGCTTGTGATTTGGTTTTCTTATTTCTTTTTCATATCAAATTAACCAAAGGTTTACCTATCTTATTATTTTTTTAGTAAAACCAGCTCTTAATTTTGTTTATTAGTTCAATAGTTTTCTTAATTTCAATTTTATTAATCTCTCCTTTGGTTTTCAGAATTTCTAATTTTGTATTTAATTGAGGATTTTAAATTTGTTCTTTTGCTAGCTTTTTTTAGTTGCATGCCCAATTAATTGATCTCTTCTTTCTCTATTTAATACATGTAAGTTTTTAGGAATATAAATTTTTTCTTAACAAACACTTTCACTGCATCCCATAAGTTTTAGTGTTTTGTCTCATTTTTGTCATTAACTTGGACGAAGTTAATGATTGTTTCTATGATTTCTTGTTTAACCTACTCATTCTTTAGAATTAGATTATTTAGTTTCCAATTAATTTTTAGTTTCTCTTGCCATGGTCCTTTACTGCATGTAATTTTTATTGCATCATGATCTGAAATGGATGCATATAATATTTCTGCCTTTCTGCACTGGATTGTGAGATTTTTATGCCCTAATACATGGTCAATTTTTGTGTAGGTATCATATGCAACTGAGAAAAAGGTGTATTCCTTTCTATCCCCAATTCAATTTTCTCCAGAAGCCTACCATATCTAACTTTTCAAAAATTCTATTCATCTCCTTAACTTCTTTCTTACATATTTTGTAGTTAGATTTATCTAGTTCTGAGAGGGGGAGGTTGGTGTCGCCCACTAGTATAGTTTTGCTGCCTATTTCTTCCCTGTAACTCACTTAACTTCTCCTCTAAGAGTTTGGTGCATATATGTATGCATATGTGTATATTACTTCATTGTCTCTGGTACCTTTTTAACAGAATGTAGTTTCCTTCCTTATATCTTTTAATTAGATCTAGTTTTGCTTTTGCTTTGTCTGAAATCAGGATTGCTACCCCTGCTTTTTTTTTTTTAACTTCAGCTGAGGCATGATATATACTCTTCCAGCTTTTTACCTTTACTCTGTGTGTATTCCTTTGTTCCAAATGTGTTTCTTGTAAACAACATATTGTAGGATTGTAGTTTTTAAGCCATCCTGTTCATCCCATTCACATTTACAGTTATGATTACTATTTGTGTCTTTCTCTCCATCATATTCCTTCCCTCCCCTGCTTATACTTTTTTCTCTCCTTTCTCCCTTTCCCTCTTCTGTAGAGTTTTGCTTTAGACCACCACCTCCCTCAGTCTGCCCTTCCTTCTATCAATGCCCTCCCTTTTCTTACCCTTATCCTGTACAGCTTTTTCCCTCCCTTCTATCCACCCTCTCCCTTTTCTTTCCCATTTACCTCCCTATTTTCTATAGGGTAAGTTAGATTTCTATACTTGATTATTTTATTCCCCCTATCGGTCAAATCTGATGAAAGTATGGTTCAAACAATGTTAATCTCATTCTCTTCATTCCCTCTGCTGTAATACATTTTTGTGCCTTTTCAGGTGACGTAATTTACCCTTGCCTGCCTCCTCCTTTCCTCTTCTCCCAGTACAATCCTTTTTCAACACTTCATTAGATTTTTTTTCATCATTTCAAAGTCAACTCATACCCATGATCTCTATCTATGCATACTCCTTTTAAATGTCATAATAAAGATACAGTTATCAAGAGTTACAAGTGTCAGTTTGCCCTTATTAACAACATATTGTTTTCTTTCCTGCATACCTTTTTATTCCTCTCTTGTGTCTTGTATTTGAAGATCAATTTTTTTTTTGGTTTTTGGAGGGCAACTGGGGTTAAGTAACTTGCCCAAGGTCACACGGCTAGGTTTTTGTTTGTTTGTGCATTAAGTGTCTGAGGCTATATCTGAACTCAGGTCCTTCTGACTCCAGGACCATCACTCTACTCACTGCGATACCTAGCCACCCAAAGATCGAATTTTTTATTGAGTTATTGTCTTTTCAGCAGGAAAGCTTGAAAGTCCCCTATTTTGTTGAATGTCTATTTCTTTCCCCGAAAGAGTATGCTCAGTTTTGCTGAGTAGTTGATTGTAATCCGAGCTCCTTTGCCTTATGAAATATCACATTCTATGAATATATTCTATATTCATATATTTTAATGTAGAAACAGTAAGGTCCTAAATAATCCTAAAGGTGGTTCCTGTTTCTTTCTGACTGCTTGCAGAGTTTTCTCTTTGACCTGCTAATTTTTGAATTTTATTACAATATTCCTTGGAGTTTTTGTTTTTTTGTTTTGTTTTGTTTTGTTTTTTGCCTTTTGGTGTGCAATTGTTGTTAAGTAACTTGCCCAAGGTTACATGGCTAGGTTTTTTTGTGTTAAGTATCTGAGGCTGGATCCAAACTCAGGTCCTCCTGACTCTGGGACTGGCGCTTTACTCACTGTGCCACTTAGCCACCCCCTCCTTGGAGTTTTCAATTTGGGATCTCTATTAGCAGGCAAGTGATGGATTCTTTCAATGACTATTTTACTCTTTGCTTCTAGGACCTCAGTGCAGTTTTCCTTGATGATTTCCTGAAAGATACTGTCCAGGCTCTTTTTTTTTATCATGGCTTACAGGTAGAACAATACTTTTTCAGTTGTCTCTCCTGGATCTATTTTCCAGGTCAGTTGCTTCCAATGTGGTATTTGATGTTTTCTTCCATTTTTTTTTCATTCTTTTGTTTCTGTTTGACTGATTCTTGATATCTCTCTCTCTCTCTCTCTCTCTTTTTTTTTAAAGCAATTGGGGTTAAGTAACTTGCTCAAGGTTACATGGCCAGTCATTATTTATGTGTGGGTACTCATTTTCTGAGGCCAGATTCGATCCTGGGTCATCCCAACTCTGAGGCCTGTGCTCTTACTCACTGCGCCACCTAGCCTCCCTGATTCTTGATATCTCATAGAATCATTAGCTTCCACTTGCCCAATTTTATTTCTTAATGAATTATTTTCTTCTGTTAGATTTTTTTTCCATTTGGCCCATTTTATTTTTTAGAAATTCCTTTCTTCAGTGAGTTTTTGTTCCTCTTTTTACATTTAGTCAATTCTACTTTCTACTTTTTAAGGAGTTGTTTTCTTCAGTATAATTTTTTTTGACCAATTATATTTTTAAGTACTTGTTTTCTACAGTCATATTTTTCCTTTCCTCTCCAAACTATTGGCCCTTTCTTGCTTACCTCTTACTACTTTTCTCACTTCTATCTGTCTTATTTAACTTTTAAAATCCTTTTTGAGCTCTTCTATGAAGGATTTTTGGGCTTGAGATCAGTTCACATTCCACTTTGAGATTTCAGATATGGGTATATTGACAATGTTTTCCTCTTCTGAATTTGAGGCTTGATCTACCCTGTCCTTATAATAAGAATCTATGGTCATTGTCCATTTCTGCTTTTTGCTCATGGTATTTGCCTATTTCCTGGCTTTTAAAGTTGAGCTCTCCTGCTGGAGCACAGGGCAGGCACTGATTCAAGCTTCTTGTGCTGGGAGCCCAGGATCTGGTCTTTGGCTTTGTGTGTTGGGGCCTCAGGTGCTGGCAGGTGGAGGCTGTAGCCTATTTGGTGCTGAGGTGGGGTAAGCAATACTGGACCTCTTGGGGTGGGGGTGGGGAGTCTGGTTCCTGGTGGATGCCTATTCACCTGGGGTTCTTTAAAGCACTGGAAGGTTTAGCTGCTGGGGAATGTTGGTGCTTGCCTACTCTACCACCCTGGGGTTAAGGATCTTTCCCTGGTTTGACCAAGTTGGGCTTGCCTCTAGCTTGCTGGGACAACTCCTGTCCTATCCTTCTCCTCCTCCCTCAGAGTTAGAGAGGCCTTTCCTGTTAATTCCCCAAGCTTCCTGGGCTATAAGACTGTAGCACCCTGTCTTTCTGCTGGTTCAGAGGTTCTGGGATTTTTCCTGGGCCCATATTTTCTGGGCTTTCAGGGGTCAATAAGGGAGAGTGAGAGCAACTTCTTATTCTGCCATCTTGGCTCCCAGAAGTCCCCCTTCACATATCACATTCTTAACATAATAAATTTTTCATTCTAGCCTGCCTGATGTGCATGATATAGTTTTCAAGCAATCATTTTGTTGGAGGTATAACATATAATCAGATATAATAAATCTTAAATATATTATTTAAATTATTTTACATAAAAATATTTCTCTCCTTGGCCCATATACATAGTGATTAGGAATAGCTCTTCCATTGTAAATGTTCAATGTTTTTTGTTTTTTTAATTATTCCTGAATTAGGTTAGATCGTAAAGTTAAAGTTCTCTAACTGGACTGAATTGTCATTTGGCTGAACAGTTCCCAATTTGAATTAATTCTCCAGTTGTCCTATTGCTGATCATTGATTTGCAGACCCCAGTGAGTCTTGGTGTGGCCTACATGTGCTTTGAGGTTCCTTATTCCAGTTCATTTCCATTTTAACTTATAGCTCAATCCTCACTCAACTTTCATTTCTATGCTAATAACTCTAACAAATGTTAATCTCTTTACTGAACTCTAGTTCTGATTCCATTGATTACAGTGGCCTTTGGGGACTTGGAGCTCAGCCAATACTGGACATTCTGTAGGAACCTCACACTCAACATGTCCAAAAAAAAAATAAAGAATATTTCCCCCCAAATCTGTCTCATTTTCCTAACTCTTCTACTTATGTTGAGGTCCTCTATGCAACCTCTGCACATGGAATAAGAAAAGTCCTACCAAGATGAAAAAGCTTCAAGAATGTATTTAATAACAATATATTTGAGAGCTAGCCTAGCTGTGTTTGGAGACAATAATCACCAGATTCCCTTCGAGTGATGATTGTTTTAGGATGGGGGTACAGCAACCTTCAAAGAAAATTGTCTAAGTTGTATATGCAATTGGTAGCAAGAGCTTGTGTTACTTTTGTGAAGTCCTTATGAAACAATGACAGCATTCCTCCATGGGGAAAAAATCACCAACCCAGTCTCATTTTTTCATTGTTGTTTGTCTTTCTAATGCCTACTCTAAAGATTCTCAAATTCCTGACATGCTTAATCATGCCCTATGGTATCCCTTCATTTTGAAATTATTCAAACCAGCATCAGTGATATTGTTGGAAGTAGTTCCTAGCTCTAAGGATGAAACTCAAAAGTCAGTATCTCCAGGGGAGTACGTAGCAGTTTACTCAGATGATGTGTTTTTAAGCATGAATAATGCCTGGAGACAACTGTCAATAAAAATTCCAACTGCATTGCTTAGCCTTACCCTCATACTACCCGATTTTTTATGCTTCCTTTGCCCATCCAACTATACATCAGAAAACCAAGACCTGTCCAGTTTGTGCACCTTTTCAACAGCACCTTCCACTTAGAATATATAGTATTGTCTTCTCCCTATACACACCCACATACCATTGTCACCACTCCCTTTCTACTTCTTTTTTTTTTTTTTTTTGCTTTTTGGAGGGCAGTTGAGGTTAAGTAACTTGCCCAAGGTCACATGGCTAGTTTTTTTGTGTGTGTGTGTGTGTGTGTGTGTGTGTGTGTGTGTGTGTGTGTGTGTGTGTTTTAAGTATCTGAGGCCAGATCTGAACTCAGGTCCTCCTAACTCCAGGGCCTATACTCTACTCACTGCCCCACCTAGCCAACCCTTCCATTTCTACTTCTTGCTCTTATTTGTGAATGATAATGGAATGAATACTACCATTGGTAGAAGAAATGGAGTGACAATTGATAGCCCAGTGTCTCTACTCACTATTCCTTTGATTCCTCAAATCAAAATTCCCTTCCTTTGACACTTTCTCCCTAGTGTGTATTTATCCAATTCTTAGAATGTAACCTCCTTCAGGGCAAGAACTGCCTCACTTTTTTTTGTGAGTGCCTAGTACAATGCCAGCCATGAAGTGGATGTATAACAAATGCTTGTTCTTTCATTCATTTCTCATAAGGTGATGCAAGTTCAGACCCTGTGAGAGTTAGAACATGTATCCCTGCTTAAATGAAGCTACTACTTAGTAGTTTCAAACATTGGATATGATTACCCCAGCCTTCTCATCTATGTTTTCTAGTTGTTAAGTCATTCAGTCTTGTCGGACTCTTTGTGACCCTATGGATCATAGCAGAACTCCAGGTCCTTCTGCCTAGCATTCTAATTCTGTCCACAGGGTTTTCTTGGAAAAGATACTGGAGTGGTTTGCTATTTCTTTCTCCAGTGGGTCTCTTTTGTCAGAATTCTATACTATGACCTGTCCATGTTGGCTATGCCTACACTGCATAACTCATAGTTTCATTGAGTTACATTAGTCCATCATTTACCACAAGGCAGTAATCCAGGAGGAGGATCTATGTCACATATAATGCACTTCTATATCTTGATTAGAAGCAGCCACATCCACTTAATCTAGTCGTGATGTATTGGGTTCCTTGAGAAAATTGTGATCTGTCCCTTTCCTTAATGTGACTAGAAACTGGTAAAATTGACTTGTGTGGGACTCTTTTTCTTTTCTACAGGAATTCCTAGGCTAAAGCAATAGAGGAAAATCTAGATTTGGAGAATGTTTATCTTTCTACTCTTAATTCATTACATAATTTTTTCTAATAACAACAAAAGTAGGTCTTAGTTCTCCTTAGGATAAAATTTTTCTTTATTATTAATGAATGTCCAAGATTAGTTTTATTTCCATTTTAATTCCATTTTGTTGATAGTGAAAGAGGAGGAAGTTTTTAGCACATGGGAAGAAATTTGTGTCTTATGATGTGAGAAGGAAAAAAAATAAGAAAGGCTTTTCTACTTGTTGAACAATGCTTATGTTATAATATTTTGTTTTCCCTCTTTAGAATATAAGGTACTCAAGGGCTTGGACTGTCTTTCTAGCACTTAGCACAATGCTTGGCATGTAGTAAGTACTTAATAAATGCTTGTCAACTTGATAAGAGTAAGAAATGAATATATATTTGGGATCTCATTATTATAGTAGAATGGTATGAACCTCCCTATTACAAGCCTTTGCACATGCTAATGGACTCCTTTCCTCTACCTTTGGAAATTCTTAGCTTCATTCAAGGTTCATCTCATTTGCCATCTCTTAGGGAAAATGTTTCCTGATTGCTCTCTCCCTTCACATAAATTATCATGTATATGCACACATTTTTATTTGCTATATGCAGGAGTGCACTGGTATATGTTTAATAACCACAATTTTATTATTTATTATTAGCATTGTCTCTGTTTCTTTCTTTTTTTATATTTGAAACATTTAATGTTAAGACCTCTAATTTCAGATCCATTTCCTTCCTCCCTTGTCACCCATTCCCTATGGGGAGATAAGTAATTCAGTATATGTTGTACATGTCTAGCTATGCAAAACATTATCATAGTAGATATATTGTACAAGGCTGCTTATAATTCCCTCCCACTCATCCCATCCCCGATCATTCCCTACATGATACTGTCCCTCTTCTATAGTGGGTACTTCCAACCTCCCCTCCCTCCAAGGATGCCCTCCCATCCATCATCCCTCCTTTCATCCCCCTTCCCCCTATTCTGCTGCAGGTTGAGATATTCCATTTAGTATGTATGTCATTCTCTCCCTGAACCAAATTCAATGAGAATGTGGTATTGCCTTTTTTGCCTACCTATTCTCTGCCTCCCTTGCAACCACTTCCTCTTGCTTCTCCTACATGAGATAGTTTACCCTACCCTGTCTCTCCCCGTCTCCTCTTGCCACTTTCCTCTCTCACCTCATAATTTCATCCCTTGAGTATTCTCCCTTCCCAACAGATTCAACCTATGCCCTCTATCCATATATAACTGTAACCATATACACACACATTCACATATGTATTCATATGACCACACCCCCTTCTTCCATTATTTTCATAGTGAGAAAGATATCATCAGTCATGGTTATTGCTTTTCCATATAGGAATGTAAATAGTTCAACTTTGATAAGTTCCTTTTGATTTCTTTTCCCTGATTACCTTCTCAGGCATCTCTTCCTTCTTGTGTCTGGATGTCAAATTTTCTATTCAATTCTGGTTTTTCCCTCAAGAATGCTTGAAAGTCCTCTATTCCACTGAATGACCATATTTTTCCCCTGAAACAAAATGCTCAGTTTTGCTGGGTAGGTGACCCTTGGGTTCAGTCCCAGTTCTTTTGCCCTCTGGAATATCATATTCCATGCCCTTCAATCCCTCAGTGTAGAAGCTGCCAGGTCCTGTGCTATTCTGATTGTGTTTCCACAATATTGAAATTGTTTCTTCCTGGCTGCTTGGAGTATTTTCTACATGACCTGGGGATTCTGGAACCTGGCTATAATATTCCTGGGAGTTTTCTTTTTGTGATCTTTTTCAGGAGGAGATTGGTGGATTCTTTCAACCTCTATTTTGCCCTCTGGATCTAAAACATCAGGGCAGTTTTCCTTGAGAATTTCTTGAAGGGTGATTTCTAGGTTCTTTCTTTGATCATGGCTTTCAGGTAGTCCAATAATTTTTAAATTGTCTCTCCTGGATCTATTTTCCAGGTCAGTGCTTTTTCCCATGAGATATTTCACATTGTCTTCTAATCTTTCGTTTGTTTGGATCTGCTTAACAGCATCTTGATTTCTCATAAAGTCATTAGCTTCCATTTGCTCCAGTCTAACTCTGAAGGAATGGATCTCCTCAGTGAACTTTTGAGATTATTTTTCCATCTGGCAAATTCAACTTTTTAAGGCATTATTTTCCTCATTGCCCTTTTGGGCCTCCTTTGCCATTTGAGTTAGTCTATTTTTTAAGGTGTTGTTTTCCTCAGTCAGGCTGTTGACCCTCATTTCATACTTTTCCTGCATCCTTCTCATTTCTCTTTCCAATTTTCCTCCACTTCTCTTATTTGATTTTTAAAGTCCTTCTTAAGGTCCTCTATGGCCTGCAACCTGCTCATGTTTTCCCCTGGGGCTTTTGGAGCAGGACTTCTGACCTCACAGTCCTTTTCCTGCTCTATGCCCCCAAAATAGGAGTCTAGGGTTGCATTTTCTGTTTCCTTTGCCTTGGCATGTTGCCACTTAATTGCTTGACTTTTGGGCTTGTTGCCACACTATGGCTTTAAGGCCAGATAGAGGAAATTTCGTCCCGAACGTGTGGGGGGCAACTTCCGTTTCTGGCAAGCTGTAAACCCACCCACGACTTCCACCCTAGATCACAATCCAGATCCAGGGAGGTTAAAGCAAGAGCAATTACCCCCCAAGACTGATCGCTTGATCTCCCTACAGTTCGCAGGCCAGGAGCTGGAGCTGCCTCTGAAAACTACAAAATGGCATGTCTCCTCAGCGGCTTCTCGCCCCCAGGGGAGGAAGCCAACGCATTCCCCCAAATACTGGTCCCAAAGGCCATAGAACACTAACCTCTTACTTTGTCCTCGGCATGTCTATGTTGATAATTCTGGAGGCCACAACTGCTGGTATTCTGGGGTCTCTCCAGCTGGCTGCTGTCCCTGGAGCCCTGGGGCTAAAACTTCAACTCAAGGGGACCTGGGCTCCACTCGTCTCAACTCCCCAGGCTCTGTGTGCTGTGTGCTGCTGGCTCCCATAGTGCTGCGCTGGTCCTTCCTGCAGGGCTGCTGGGCTGTTCTCATTGGGAGATTAGCTTCTCTATGTCATTCTGTGGGTTCTGGGGCTCCAGAAGATGTTCAGAGTCCCCTTTTACATAGTTTGGGGAGAATCTGGGGGCAGAGGGGCTTGGATGAGCTGTTTTTACTCCGCCATCTTGGCTCAGGCCCTGTTTCTTTCTTTTAAGTCTAGATAATTAATAAAACACCAATTTTTGATTTTTAGTGTTTGCTAATTTCCAAGGTATCAGTGCTTGCAACTGCATATTTAAGAATTGTCTGTAGAGAATCAGTTTGACCTGCCTCCATCACACCTCTATTACTTAAGTAGAATGAATGTTAGCTTTTTGAATGAAGGGATTACTTTTCATTTGTCCTTGAATACCCAGTGTCTAACAGTGCTTTTCCATCATCCGATTAACCAACTTTTATCAGATACTTACTATATAGCAGACACTATGCTATGCCTTGAAGATAAAAAAAGAAAAATAAAATGATCATAGCCATTCTTAAGCTTACCTTCCATGGGAGAGACCACAGATACATAATATAAGTATCTGCAAAATATACACAAAAACAAAGCAATGCTAGACACATAGGCACTTAAATACTACATGGATTAGACTCTTGGCTTATAAATACAAAGGGGTTGTCTTGTCTCAGTTTTCTGATGTGTGAAATGTGTATGGTCATAAATGCTTATGAGTCAAGGCTAAATACCAGTATCCTACTTTAATCCTCCTTGGATCCTCTGCTTGGGTACAGTAGCAAAAAAAATAGGCACTTTAAAACCATCATTTCTACCTCTATGCAGATGGTCGAGTCACACCAAATATGCCCATAAATTTAAAAACTCACATTAGTCAGTCAGTTTGCTTTTGTGGCTATGAATATATAAGTGACTATATGTGCAAAGACTGTTACAAATTGGTGAAAACACCGACATAAGGTGTGCTGTAAATGCTGTCATTGGGCAGAGTTACAACTTGGATTTTCACTCTTAAATTCTTGAGTTTTTTTTTTTTTAATGTGCCACCTCCTCCCCCCCTAAAACTTTTATAAAAATGCTAAGATAATGATGTCATTCATTTGCTGACTAGAACTGGGGAAATGGTGTGATTTCATAATATAGTTTACACACCTATGTTTTGCTTTGTATTCCATTAAGCCTATGTACACATACCAGACTTTGGAATCTAACAAAGCTCTTTCTTTGAGTCACTGTTGCCAGAAAAATATGTAGAAAAACTGGATCATGTGTTTCTTGTTTTGGTTATCCCAGCTATATGAATGTGGGTGGCTTTCTAAAGTAACTTAAACAGTTCTTTTGGAAATTAGTGCAGATGAAAAATAAAATAAAATAAAATTAAGTGAGACCATTTTGATTAAGTGGTGCTTTTAACCCAAGGACAAGCTGTAACATTGGAACTGCAGTAGATGAAACCTGGAAGAGAATTCCTTTCCAAGCCAAGGATTTTATTTTGCCAACTTTGGGGAATGTGTAATCTTCAAAGATAGAGACAATTCGTTATTTTTTTGTAAATTAACAGCAAGAAAACATGTTCACCATCCTGTATAATGGAAGTGGAAATGAGACCCTTGGGACTGACTTTCCTCTAGCCTTAAGGAATACATTTTAAAATAAATTGCCTTTTTAAGAAACTTAGCTGATAGACTGGTGATAAGAAATAGGACACAAATCGTAGATGTGTTCTTCTTTGTGACAAATTGACTTCTAACCTCTTGGTAAGCACAGAGCTCCATTGTTCAAGGAACTGTCTAAGCCATAGGAAGCTATAACCTCAAGGCCACATGTTCTGTGAAGTTTGGATTCAGTCAAAGCGCCACACTTGAGGACATAGGGGGCCACATGTGGCCTTGAAGTAGCAGGATCCCACCCCTGATCTAAGGTGTTGTATTTAATGGTGAAAAAAAAAGAAAAAAGAAAAATCCTAGGTAAAATGCTTCCAAGGATTTTAAAGATATTACAATGGCTAGAACACTGGGCCTGGAATCAGAAAGACCTGAGTTCAAATACAATCTCAGATACTTATTAGCTGTGTGATCCTGGGCAAGTCACTTACAGACTCGGTTTCCTCATCTGTAATATGAGCTAGAGAAGAAAATGGCAAACCACACCACTGTCTTTGCCAAGAAAACTCTAAAAGGGGTTATTAAGAGTTGGCTACAATTAAAACGACTGAGCAACAATATGCTGAACCAGATTAGAACTAGAAGGGATTTTTGGAATCTGTTGAATCCAAACTAATTTTACAAATGAGGAAACTGAGACAGAAAGATTAAATGATTTAAGCAGAGTCACATTGCTAATAAGTATCTGAGACAGATTTTGAACTTGTTTTCCTTACTCCAAGTTCAATATTCTATCCATTATACTGCCTAGCTTGCTGAAAGGAATATATTGTCTAATAATAAACAGCAGCTATAAGTATAATAGGGCAGCTAGGTGGCAGTGTACAGAGTGCTGGGCCTAAGATCAAGAAGACTCATTTTCCTTAATTCAAACCTGGCCTTAGACATAGCTTCCTTGCTCTAACTCTGATGCTCTATCCATTGTACCACCTGACTGAAATATAGCTCATATTTATTGGATATTAAAAAAAAAAAGTTTCGCTCACAACCTGTGAGGTTGATAGGACAAGTAACATTAGCTTCATTTTTAAAAAATAGAAAAGTGAGAAACAGAAATATAATATTCTTTCCAATGTACCAGAATGACTCAATGTGGGAGTTATATGTGGAAATTTCCTTCCCTTCTCTCTCTTCCTCTCCTTTCCTCTCTTCTTTTTTCTTCTTCTCTTCTTCCCTTCCTCCCTCTCTCTTTCTCTCTCTCCCTCCCTCTCTTTTTTCTTTCCTTCTCTCTTTCTTTCTTTCTTTCTTTCTTCCTCTCTCTCTCTCTCTTTCTTTCTTTCCTTTCTTCCTTCCTTACTCTCTCTCTCTCTCTCTCTCTCTCTCTCTCTCTCTCTCTCTCTCTCTTTCTTTCCCGTGATAGATCCTGATAATCTATACAGATTGAGGAATAGGATTTGGAATGCTATTTGTAATAGCTAAGATTATAATGAAAAGTTGGCTAAAAAAGAAAAGAAGGCAATACCTGGCCAAGCACATGGCATTCTGCCTAAAAAATGTAAAATACATTTTTGATCTAGTCTGAGGGTTTGGTACCTGTGCAATTTAGTGTAGTTGGAATCAGATAGGGCTGAGTCACATATCACTTAGCACATTGACAAGCCAAGCTTTGGGGAGATATTCTCAGGATGTTGTCTCTGATGTGTAAGATAGATATCATGCATATTATATGCAGGGGGAATTTAAAACCAAGCTAAATTTTGATTTTTCACAGACATTATGCAACTATAATATACCCATTACCACATCCTCTCATTACTCTGTCTGCACTGTTTCTGCAACAGAAAATTGGCAACATTCTTGTTTATTTCTGAAATTAAGTATTTTGAACTTCTTATTAACTCTCATTTCTCTCTAGCATTGTAGATCTTACAGTTTTAAAAAGAAATCCTTTGGTATATCATGTTGTTTGATTTTTATATTAATTGGTTGTTGTTGTTGTTTTGTATTTTTGCTTTTTGGAGTGAGGAAGGTAGGGCAATTGGGGTTAAGTGAATATATTAAGTATATAGTATAAATATATGTATATATATTGCCCCTGATATTTATTCTGGGTAATTCTTCCACTAACATAAAATACTCTCACTTGAAGCCTTAGAAGATAGACTTCATGAGTTACCATTAGAAAAATAATTAATCTCTTAGTTACCAAACTCTTGTCAAAACAAAAAAAAATCACCCTCCCCAACCCACCCCCCCCACAAAAAACCACCAACAACCCAAAGCAAAAAAAAAAAAAAGCAAACTAAAACCATCTTCAAAATATGCTTGTTCTTAGAGAAAAGTTATAGAGTCTTTCAAAAGACCCATGCTCTTACTTTTTCCAGCTTGGTAGCACCAGTAAGAATTTGTGTTTGTCTGGGGTAATTTTCCAGAACTCAGTCACTTCCATTTTGTAATGGGACATTGTGAAGACTTCTCTGGCCAGAATGAGCACACAAGAACAATTATTTCAATGGTACGAAGGCAACTGAAGCAGATGCTATGGAGCACTTAGAGCTTGGGTACACACTGAAGATGCCCAAGGTTACCCACTGTATCCTGTGCCATTGCCAGCCCTCTTGACATTTGCCCTTCCACTCAATTTTGATGATGCTGGAAGAGAGAGTGAGGCTGATAACTTTGCTCCAATCTGCCTCATTTAAATTCAATTTACACACAAGCTAAGACATCACCTATAAAATCATTGGTTCCTTTATAAAATGAAAGACAAATAACAACAATAATGATGAGACACTGAAGTAAGTTTTTAGAGAAAAAATATAAATACACACACATATGTACATATATAGAGAGAATGATATATTTGTATATATGAAAACATATTCATACATATATATTCATCATGTATAAAATGTGAATTAAATTTACACTGCCTCCATGACAGGGTTGTTGTGAACAAAGTAAAGTACTTTTTTTTTTTTTTGCTTTTTGGAGGGCAATTGGGGCTAAGTAATTTGCCCAAGGTCACACAGCTAGGTTTTTGTTTGTGTGTGTTAAGTGTCTGAGGCCAGATCTGAACTCAGGTCCTTCTGACTCCAGGGCGCTCTACTCCCTGAGCCACCTAGCAGCCCCTAGTAAAGTACTTTTGACATCAGAGGAGAAAAGATTTGCAATGGGATAGTGGACAGAGTAAGAACATGTGCCTGCTGATGGATTATGTAGCTATTGCTACATAATCCATACATAATCTCAGAAGCCTGGCCACCAGGTGATGAATTCTATTACTCAGACTGGACTAAGGGTAGAGACATGAATGTTAAATCTGGCTTGGTTACTTCATAAATTCTTTGAATCTCAGTCTTTAAGCTATAGAATGGTGATAATCCTTTATCTATTTGACAAGAGTTCTTCTGAAGATGAAAGTGTTTATAAAAGCAGTTTTCATTTGTAAAGCACTATTCTCACAATGTGAAATATTTAGTTATATTATGCCTGTATATATACATATGTATGTACATGTATGTATGTATGTATGTATGTATGTATGTATGTTTATCTTACTCTTGGTATTTATGACCAATCAAATGCTTATTATGTAATAGGTACTGTGTCAAGCTCTGGGGAATATGGAGAAAGGCAAAAACAACCCTGGCCTCAAGGAGCTCAAAATCAAACGGGAGTAGATAGCATGCAAGTAACTATGCACAAAAACATATTTGCATGTTTAATTGGAAAGATTTCCCTTCTCAGTAGGAAGGCATTCATATTAAGGAGACCTGTGAAAGTCTTTTATATATCAATTTGACAGATTTCTATATTCACAAAGGAAAAATTGTTTTAAAAATTATTTGTGAAGGTTATTGCATGCTCAGTATTTATGAAGAGTTGATTTTAAAGACTAGTCGAGAAACCTGGCAAAGCATATAGGTTTTTATTTGTAGTTGCATGTGTAAGAAGAAGAAAACTGTAAAAGGCAAAACAAAGAACTTTGGTGCTAACTGCTAAACATATCTGTGACAGCTTGAGAAATTCTGTTCTCTTCCTCCCCAAATAGGGTTACAGTGCAGATCAAATAGGTACTAAGAGTACTTTGAACATCTTGAAGCGTGGATCAGAATATTTTTATAATTCTGGTAAACAAGTATTCCTTTGTTTCTGTTAAAAACCTCCTGTGGATGCACATCAAAGAAGCTCTCCTGTTCTCGCTCTCAAGTTTTTACAGGATTTGACCCCCACCCTCTTACCTCTGCTTCCATTTTCCCCTCCACCTGCTTGGCTCTCTTCTGTCATTCCATTACTCTAAATACCTCCTTTTATCTTCTCCTCTTCATCTTTCCAGCTTATTTCATGCCACTCCCTGTGCTTGGAAGAGGGTTCCCCTTCTTGTGCCCCAGATAACTCATTTCCCTCTGCACTCCTAAGAACACAGCAATGTATTTCAAAGTACTCAGAAGTCCAAAGCCAAGTTCACTGACAAGTCTGTTCACCTTCACCTGCTGCTACCCAGTGTCTGTCTTTTCATATATCTGGGTTTTGGGATCTGAACTCTTGGGAACAATGAATTATATCACAGTTATTCATGTCTTTTGTGGTGTTCTTCTAGGACAATAGCTTATGTTTTTTTTCCTTTTCTTTTACATTCTCTCATTTGGTACAGTCTGTTTGTTTTTTCTTTCTTTTGATGTGTGTGTGTGTGTGTGTGTGTGTGTGTGTGTGTGTGTGTGTAGGTTCCACTATCACCAACATCTGGTATTTGCTGCCCGAAACTCTTTCTACGAAAAGAGAGAAAGAGAAAAGAAAGGGGAGGGGAGAGAAAAAGGCAATCTGAAATACATGTGCACCAAAAACACAGCTGTATAGAGGTTTCTTTTGATCCCATGGTAAGAGAAGCTACATGTCATTTTCTTGATTTGAGGCTTTGTGAAGAGAGGGAACCAGCAGAGCAGGAGCTTCTCACATTGTCCTTTTCATCTTTCCTCCTTATGTCACTGCATGTGTGAGAGCTGTGGGCAAGAAACAGCTCTTTCATGCTTAGATGATTACAGCTGGGTTTTGATGGAATAATAATTTGGTCAAACTGAGGCATTCATTCACTTTTGCTTAACTTCTTAAAGATACCAAATACTCAGTCTGGTTCAAATTTTCTTTTCTTTGCTGGGTTGGTTTTATTATTCCTTTTTGGGGGGCAGCTGTCAGGGAGATTGGAGTGAAGGGAGGAAGTTAGTTTAGAGGAGAGAGAATTATATGAATTTAATGACCTAATCAATTTCAACCTCCTTTCTCAGGAAGATGATAGTACACTACTCAATCAGGTATATATCTCAGTCTGCTGTTTGGAATAGTTAGGTCCCATCTATATAACTCAAAAGAAGTTTTTCAAGTTATCAATGAAATATAGATGAAGTGCCATACACATTTATCTTGTGCTCTGGCAGGGAAAAGCAATATAGTAATTAAGAACCTGAGAATCGGGGCGGCTAGGTGGCACAGTGAATAGAGCGCCGGCCCTGGAATCAGAAGGACCTGAGTTCAGAGCCGGCCTCAATCCACACGAACAAAAACCTAGCCATGTAACCTTGGGCAAGTTACTTAACCCCAATTGCCCTAAAGGGGTGGCTAGGTGGCGCAGTGAGTAAGAGCGCCGGCCTCGGAGTTGGGATGACCCGAGATCAAATTCGGCCTCAGAAAATGAGCACCCACACATAAATAATGACTAGCCATGTAACCTTGAGCAAGTTACTTAACCCCAATTGCTTTAAAAATAAAAAAAAGAACCTGAGAATTATTATGATTAAGACGAGTATAAGAATAAAGACAATGATGTTTTCATTTTTAAAATAAAAAAAACTGTCAATCCTTTTTTTTTTAATATACCCTTTTCCAATAATCCTCTTACCCATAAAAACTAGTCTTTGTAAGAAATAAACATGATTAAGTAAAACTAACTAACTAACTAACCAACATACTGATTATGTTTCAGAGTGTATGCTTCATTCTGTACCTATGGTTCATAATCTGTCCTGAGAGGAGATAATCATGCCACTCCTTTGATATAAACATTTATTACTACATTTGTCTGAGTTCCTATCTTTCAGTACTGCTTCCCTTTGCATTATTAAGGTAATTATGTGAATCTTTGTTTTTGTTTCTGTTTCCTTTGTTCTTCATCAATTCATGCAAGTCTTCTCAATTTTGTTGAATTTTATTCCCATTGATTCTCATACTACAATATTTTTTAATTACTCTATAAATCTCTTTTTTTGGCCATCACTTTACTAATGGGAATTCACACTTTCTGTCCAAGTTCTTATCAACAATCTTCATGTGTAGAGTGAAAAGAGGGAAAACATAGGTAGGATGTGCAAACTTCAGGTTGGGTTGCAATTTTAGTTGCATCTATCAAGATATAAAGGAGATAGGCATTTTCTTGAAGCTAGCATGGATTTTCTTTGCTTGTTTCTGGTGGTGGTGATAGAAAAGATCTCAATTCACTTCTTTTTATGTTTTATTTTGAAAAGGAAATAAAAATACTCCTGGCAGCATACATTCAGCTAAACTAATAAGGCATATTATAAAAGAGTTTATGAATTTATAAAATATTCTGAACTTTTGCTTTTCAATCCTTGACTTTTTAAAAAATATAATAAATGTTTCCTTGGAATGTTTCTATTAAATGCATCTATTCTATTTTAGATAAAGTTAAAAAGGTGGTGAGGTTGCTTTGTTTGAGATGAGGGTAGCAACAAAAAGGCTTTGACATTTCAGAGACAACATTTGTGAACTTTTTCTATTATTCTGTGATAAGTAATGTTGACATTGTTGGTCTTGTTATTTTATAACTGGCTCAAAGAACAAGAACCATATATATTTAGTTATGGTTATCAATGTTGCTCTTATCTTATTAGGCCTCTATTTTTCTTTTTGAAAAGAGAGATGCCATTAATTAAAAACAACCATCATTTCTGGAAACTGTCTTAAAATAAGAGAAGGAAAGAATTAAGCATTGTACGTATGAAAATTTATACTTTATTAAATCCCAAACTGGCAAATATGAGAGTCCGTTATAAGAATTCAAACAATTGTGTTAGGAGTATTTGTTCCAATATGATCATTTCAGCCTCAATATTAATGTATGCTAAGAAAAACCAACCCCCTCACCTTACATGATATTTGATTTAAAAACCTGAAGATAAGCTGAAATTTGGTATCCTATAAATACTCTCTTCTATTTTTTTCACTTTGATTTGTTACCAAAAAGCCAAAGAATTCAGTGTTTCTTTCCTTTTTTATTGTCATGATTTGAACTCTTAAAAAGCAAATAAACAGGGGGCTCACTTTGAGAAGTGTTGTGTGATTTGACCAGGTGGGACTCTGGGAGGCCGTTGTTGAGAGCCCCCCGGCTTTGAAGGCCCAGATGTTGATGCTTCCCTCTCTGGTAACTGTGATTTGGTATTGATATAATGGTGGGACAGTTTGGAAGCCTGTCTGTTTGATCTGTAAGTTCTGTAACTCTGAAGTTCGGGGTGCTGACCTTTTTCCCCTGAACTAGGTAATGTGTGTTTGTTTGATTGGAGTGGGCTTGTTAGCCCATTTTGAGTTGCTTTCCTTTTGAAGGGCAGATCTGGGAACCTATATTGGCAGCTACCCTGGAGATATTGGGGTGCTTGCCACTGCAGAATGGCGACGAGGGATGGGATCTGCTGAGTGGGGGGAAAATATGGGGGCTGGGATAATTGTTTGTTTCCCAGTTGTGGTGGCTGTGATTCTGTGGAGCCATGGAGCAGGAGAGAGGAGCGGCCTGCATGCTGACTTCACTGAGCTGGGAGCAGGAATGGTGAGCTGCCTGCATGGAGACCTGTGGAGAGGCCTGGAGCTGCTGCCTTCTGCTGGAGGATAAGGAGCCCAGGAGTTTGGAGTTCAGCCACAGGACAAGGTGGGGACTGTGTGGCAAAGCAGGGACACTGGGTGTGTTTCCTTGCTGCGTCCCGCGGTTTGGGACCCAGGGGGGGGATGGACTTTTGACTGTGGTGGGTGGGGTGAGGTGCCATGGACCCCAAGGACCCCACATTTGTTTTGTTGCCCAGCTCCCTCTCGGGATTTGGAAGCAGGGGCTGGAGCAGTGTTTCGGGAAGGACACCCCCCTCCTCCCAAGAGAACTTTATGTGATAATGCTTTGTATTTTGTGAATTGATGTGAAAATGCAATATTTTGTGTTTAAGGCCCAGTGGCCACTTTGGTAACTTTAGATGTACCTTGAAAATGTGACCTAAGAGATGTTTTAGTGCTAATTCAAATGTAAATTGTGTATGCTATGGGCAAGAAAGATCTTGGGGCCGAATGTAATGGAAATGCAAATTTAAAGATCTTCCCTGCCCCTAGCTTAAGTGCACCTGGAGCCTGTGGTGGGAGGCTTGTTTTTCAGGAAAGCCCACACCTTGATACTTTGTGATTGGGCAGTGGGTCAAGGAGGTTGTTACATTCTCTGAGCCAGGAGAAGGCTATATAAGCCCTGAGGAGAGGCTTTGCTTTGGGGCTCACTTTGAGAAGTGTTGTGTGATTTGACCAGATGAGACTCTGGGAAGCCGTTGTTGAGAGCCCCCCGGGCTTTGAAAACCCAGATGTTGATGCTTCCCTCTCTGGTAACTGTGATTTGGTATTGATGTATGTAATGTTGGGACAGTTTGGAAGCCTGTCTGTTTGATTTGTAAGTTCTGTAACTCTGAAATTTGGGGTGCTGACCTTTTCCCCTGAACTAGGTAATGTATGTTTGTTTGATTAAAGTAAGCTTGTTAACCCGTAAAAAAAAAAAAAAAAAAAAAGCAAATAAACAAACAAGAAAGCCACACACATACTTTCCTATCTTATTTCTGGAATAAATCTGAATATGTCATTTGCTTCCCATGAAGACTATTATTCAAACAAATTAAAGATAGCTCCTCATATTTTTGTATTTTTTGATTTTGTAAAACACTTTCCTGTGTGTCATGTCATTTGAGATAACATATTCATGTGACCTAAAGGTGTGTTGGATTCAGTTCGATCTGGCTCCTGCGTACAAACAGGATTTAGTTTGTTTTTCTGTGGATTTTTTTAGACTTAAGAAAGGGTTGGTGAAAATATTAATAATGCAAATTGAACTCAGTATCATATCTTGATTTTTTAGAGAGAAAGCTCTTATACATTTACCAGCACACTCTTCACACTTCTTCCTGATTTCATGAATAGAAAAAGAAAAGCAAATAATACAACTTTATACATTCACACAACAGAAGAGAACTGAACCTATCATGAACAGTGACTAATCAGCATTTATTTGCTACATATTATATAAAGCATTTTAGAGGAGCTCATCAACATAAAGACCTGGTTCTAGTCTTTAAATAACTTATTATCTCATCATGAAGATAAAAAAGAATAAAATGTATAATAAACAACAAAAAATGTCTTTGTAAGAAACCTTAAGATATCAGGAAGTGCAATGTATGCTAAGAAGGTATTAAGGTCAAGAAGTGAATAAAATTGGATAGAGTTAGACAGGGAAAACATTCTGGAAGAATTTAATTTTTCTGCTGGGTTTTGAAGGAAATTAGCAACTTGGAATTCCAGAGAGCAACCAGGGGCATGTCAAAAAACAAAGATATGGTCTTTGTAAAGACTATACAAAAGGCAAATCCTATTGGCTGGAATAGTTAGTGGAATACAAAGTAATTACTATGGCTCTGGCAAAAAAAATAGTCTATGTTAGAGAGGAAAGGAGAATTAAAAAAAACTTTTTTCTTGGTTATGTTATTCGTTTGTAGATGGAAAGAAGAATTACACATTTAACAAGCATTTACATGTTGAACTTAATTATATTTAATTTAATTACTTGGTAGATATCAAGCATTGTGTTAGGCATACAAATGAAAAATTAAGCACATGCTGTACTCAAGGACTTTATATTGTATTGGGGTAGAGAGGATGGGTTATAGTGATATAATGATTTGCTTATCAAGCTGTACCAGATGTCAAACTATACATCAAAGAAGTAACCATCAGAACAATCTTGTGCTGGATAAGAAATAGAGTGTTTGACTAATGGGATAGATTATGTACATAATATACAAAAGTATATGATCACATTAACCTAATATTGAAAAATAAACCCCAACACCTAAAAATGCAAATGTTTGGGGTGAGAGCTCACTATTTAGCAAAAACTGCTGGGAAAACCAGAAAGCAGTCTGACAGAAACTAGGCATAGACCAACATTTCACACCATATACCAAGATAAGGTCAAAATGAATACATAATTTAGACTTAAAGGATAATATCTTACACAAATTAGAGGAGCATGAGAAAAATTATCTATCAGATCTATGGATGAGGGAAGAGTTTATGACTAAACAAGGGAGAGAAAGGGCCATAGGAGGTAAAATGGATAATTTTGATTACATTAAATTTAAAAAAAATTGCATAGATAAAACCAAATGCAGTGAAAATTAAAATGAAAGCAGAAAAGTGCAGGTGGAGTCACAGCAAGTTTCTCTGAACATGATCTCATTTCACAAATACGTATGGAACTGAGCCAAATTTTAAACAAATATGTATGAGCCATTCCTTAGTTGATAGGGATATATTTCCAGAAGAAGAAATTAAAGCTATTAATAGTTATATGAGAAGATCTAAATAGCTAATAATTACCAAAATGCTAATTAAAACAACTTTGAGCTATCACTTCGTACCTATTAACTAACATGACAAAAAAGGTAAGTGACAAATGCTGGAGGGAATGTGGAAAAATGAGTAGACTAATACCTTGTTGATTGAGTTGTGAACTGATTCAATCATTCTGGAGAAGAATTTAGAACTATCCTGAAAGTGTTATATAACTGTGTACACTCTTTGACCTATTAATACCACTACAAGGTTTATTTCCCAAAGATATCAAAGAAAAAGGAAAAGGATCCATATGTACAAACATATTTATAGCAGGTTTTTTTTTTTGTGCTGTCAAAGAATTGGAAATTGAGGGGATGCCAATCAAGTAGGGATTGACTGAACAAGTTATGATATAGGATTGTGATGGAATACTACTAGCTATAAGAAATGACTAGCAGGATGATTTCAGGAAAACAGAACAAACAAACAAAATACCCTGGGAATGTTTATATGAATTAGTGCAAAGTGAAATGAGAAGAACCAGGAAAACATACATTGACTGTAATATTTTAATGATTACGCACTATGAAAGACTTAGCCACCCTGACCAATACAATTATCCATGACAATTCTAGAGGTTTTATGATGAAAAATGTTAGCTGCCTCCAGAGAGAGTAATGAACTCTGAATACAGATTAAAGTGTATTTTTTTTACATTTTAATTGTTCTTACTTTTTTGTGTTTTCTTTTGCAATATGTCTAATATGGAAATAATATATATGTGGTTGGGACCAGTAGGTTGTTGTTGGTGTAATATATAAGAATACTAGAAAGGGGTGTGTGTGTGTGTGTGTGTGTGTGTGTGTGTGTGTGTGTGTGTGTGTGTGTGTGTATGTGATACAGGACTTTGAATGACAAAAAGAAACTTATTATATTTGATTCTGAAGATCATAGGGAGCCTTTGGAATTGATTGAGTTGAGGTAAAATGGTCAGACATGTACTTTAGGAAAATTGCTTTAGTAGCTTAATGGAGGATGAACTGGAACAGGAAGAGACTTAGAGAAGGGAGACCAACTATCAGGCTATTGCAATAGTCCAGGTGTGAGTTTATGAATGTTAAAATCAGGTTGGTGTCAGTGTCAGAGGGTAGAAGGGGGCAATGTATAAGAGATGTCACAGATAAAATCAAAAGGACTTGGTGATAGATTGGATAAGGTGAAGGGGATTTGAGAGAGTGAGGAGTTGAGAATAACACCAAGATTGTAAGGGTAGGTGACTAGAAAGATGGTAGTACCCTTGACAGTGTTAGGGAACATAGGAAATAAAGATGATATGGAGAGAAAAATAATGCATTCTGTTTTGAAAGTGATGACTTTAAATGCCCATGGGAAATATTGACTTAAGATGTCCAATAGGCAGTTTGAAATGTGAAGCTGATCCCAAAAAAAGATGTTAAGGCTAGAAAAGTTCATTTGAGAATCATTGGCATAGGGATGATGATCAAATACATGGAAGATGATGAGAGCACTAAGTGAAATATTACAGAGACAGAAGAGAAAAGGACCCAGGACAGACTCTTGTGTGAAACCCATAGTTAATGGAGACATGACCTGGATGAAGATCCAGCAAAAGAAACTGAGGACTAGAAAGATAAGATAGCAGTTCTGTTTTTTAAGTAGGTAACATCAGATCTTCACTGATCTAAGAGATTGTAAATTTGGGGAAAATACTCTTAATGTAATCTTTGTTAGCACCAACAAAAAAGACAGGAAGAAGAGTTGCATTTATAAGTATCTACAAATCAAGCAATATTTTGCTAAATTCAACTAAATGCAAGGGAGGTCAGTGTGAATTACAGAACAGTTTGAAGATAAAGGTGATTTTCTTGTTTTCAATTATATACAACATTTCAGAGTTATATTGGCTCAATAAATATTCAGTTTTTGAGAAGTCCCTAGGGGAACTTGAGTTAAGGAATACATAAGAACTACTCAGAACTAGGATTTCAATTATATGTAAATAGATGACCTCAAATAGCTTAAGATGACTTAAAAATACTTCAAAATAATTTAATCACCGCCCCATAGTCTTATTTATTAGGTTCTTATAAATTGCAGATTAATATGTATCTTTATTAAGAATGGAATACTTAGGGTGGAGCCAAGATGGCAGAGTAGAAACAGCACTTCCACAGTGCTCCAGTACACACCACTTCAAAATTATGTAAAAGGGTGACTCTGAACAACCTCTGGGGCTCTAGAACCCACAGAACATAGAGAAGCTAACCTCCTGCTGAGGACATTGCATCAGTGTGGCAGCGAGCAGCCAGCACAGTGCTCTGGGAGCCCAGCCCAGGACCACATGAGTCTGAGGTTTTAGCCCCAGGGCGGCCTGACCAGCAGCTGGCTGGAGGGACCCCAGAACACCAGCAGCTATGGCATTTCCAGAATTACCCACACATAGATGCCTAGGACAAATTGAGAGGTTAGTGCCCTATGGACTTTGGGAACAGTATTTAGGAACACTTCAGCTTTTTCTCTTGGGGAGAGAAGCCGCTAATGAGCCCAGGCACAGCCACCATTTTGCAACTTCAGTTGCAACTTCAGCTCCCAGCCTGAAGACTGTAGGGGGATCTGGCAATCAGTCTGGGGGGTAATCGCTCTTGCTTTAACCTCCACGGATCTGGATTGCCTTGTAGGGTGGAGTTCTTGGGGTGTGTTTCCACCTTGCCAGAGTGTGTGGGGGCTTCAGGGAGGGCACTCAACTAATTCCTCTGGCAGTTGAGAAAAGCCCAATGCTTGGGAAGGAAGCTTCCCTGTCTGGTGGTAGAGTCCGATTGTGGCAACAAGGCCAAAAGTCACGCAATTAAGTGGCAACATACCTAGGCAAAAGAAACAAGATAAACAGAAAAAATTTAACATTAGACATCTATTTTTGGGCAAAGAGAATCGAAGCATGGAACAGGAGGAGGACTGGGAAATCAGATCTCCTGCACCAAAAGCCCCACATGAAAATATAAACAGGTTACAGGCCATACAGGACCTTAAGAAGGATTTTAAAAAACACATAAGAGAAGTGGAGGAAAAATTGGGAAGAGAAATGAGAAATGTGCAAGAAAAGTATGAAATGAGAGTCAACAACATGACTGAGGAAAATAACACCTTAAAAAATACACTAACTCAAATGGCAAAAGAGGCTCAAAAAGGCAATGAAGAGAAGAATGCCTTAAAAACCCAAATTTGCCAGATGGAAAAAGAATCTCAAAAGCTCAATGAGGAGATTCATTCCTTCAGAATTAGACTGGAGCAAATGGAAGCTTATGACTTTATGAGAAATCAAGATGCTGTTAAACAGATCCAAGAAATTGAAAGAATAGAAGGCAATGTGAAATATCTCATGGGAAAAACCACTGACCTGGAAAATAGATCCAGGAGATATAATTTAAAAATCATTGGACTACCTGAAAGCCATGATCAAAGAAAGAACCTAGAAATCATCCTTCAAGTAATTCTCAAGGAAAATTGCCCTGATGTTTTAGATCCAGAGGGCAAAATAGAGGTTTAAAGAATCCATTGATCACCTCCTGAAAAAAGGTCCCCAAAAGAAAACTACTAGGAATATTCTAGCCAGGTTCCAGAATCCCCAGATAAAGGAGAAAATACTCCAAGCAGCCAGGAAGAAACAATTTCAATATTGTGGAAACACAATCAGAAGAGCACAGGACTTGGCAGCTTCTACACTGAGGGATACAAGGGCATGGGATATGATATTCCAGAGAGCAAAGGAACTGGGATTAAAACCAAGAATCACCTACCCAGTAAAACTGAGTATCTTGTTTCAGGGGAAAATACGGTCACTCGGTGGAACAGAGGACTTTCAAGCATTCTTGAGAAAAAAACCAGAGTTGAATGGAAAATTTGACATTCAGACACAAGAAGCAAGAGGTGCTTGAAAAAGTAAACAGGGAAAAGAAATTATAATGAACTTATCAAATTTGAACTATTTATATTCCTACATGGAAAAACAGTAACTGTGACTGATGAAATCTTTCTCAGTATGAAAATAGTTGAAGAAGGGTATATGGGCGTATGAATACATATATGAATGTGTGTATATATGTTTACAGATATACATAGATCGAGGGCACAGGTTGAATTTAATAGGAAGGGATGATACTTAAAAGGTGAAATTAAGAGGTGAGAGAAGAATATAACGAGAGAAGGTGGAGAGAGACAGAAAGGGGTAAACTATCTCATATAGAAGAGGCAAGGGGAAGTGGTTGCAAGGGAAGGGAAGAACAGGAAGGTGAAAAGGCAAAACCATATTCTCATTGAATTTGGTTCAGGGAGAGAATGACATACATACTAAATGGGATATCTCACCCTACAGAAGAGTAGGGGGGAGGGGGATGAGAGGGGAGATGATGAAAGGGAAGGCATGCTGGGGGGGAAGGGGAGTTGGAAGCAGCCACTTTTGAAAAAGGACAGGATCAAAGTAGGGAATGGACCAAGTGGGGGGTGGGATACATGGGAGGGAAATGTAGCCAATCTTTTACAATATATCTACTATGGTAATGTTTTGCATAGCTATACATGTACAAGATATACTGAATTGCTTTTCTTCCCAGCAATAGTGGGTAACAAGGGAGGAAGGGATTGAATCTGGAATTCTAAGTTTTAAAATTGAATGTTTCAAATATATAAAAATACTATTATTAATACTATTTTGCATGTAACAGGGAGATAAGATGAGCAGGCATTGGGGCCCAGAAATTCACTTTGTCCTAATGGAAAAGTCAAAAGGTGTATGGGAGAAGATACGGGAGAGAGCAGATTAGATGAGGGGCTATCCTGTAGGATTGCTATTCTGGGGTGATGGGTAGGGGAATAATGGGGAAAAATTGTAACTCAAAATCTGGCTGAAATGAATGATGTAAACAGAAGTTAATAAAGCATTTGGAGAACAAACAAAAATAAAAGAGAATGGAATACTTATATCTCTGAAAATTAAAAATTCCAGGTAATCCTGAATGTAAGAAAATAAAAAGGCATATGACAAGTGTAAATATATGAAGCATGTTACAAATGAGGAATTACATTAAAACAGTGGCATAGTTTATAACATCTAATAAATGCATAATCAGAAAAGGTGAGCCTGTCTAGTACAGAGAGTGGACAATAGCAAATGAATCGTTTAAGTGTTGCAGTGCCACTCACAGAACATTTAAAAAGCAAACAAGGGGCAGCAGTGAATAGAGCACTGGCCCTGGAGCTAGGGGGACCCGAGTTAAAACCCAGCTTCAGACACTTAATACTTACTAGCCATGTGACCTTGGGCAAATCACTTAACCCAATTGTTCTGCCTTCCCCCTCCAAAAAAGCAAAAAAAAAACAAACAAACCAAAAACAAACAAAGAAACAAACAACAACCTAAGAGAAAGTCTTCAATATATTAGATAAATCCTAAACACAGGATTTATTGGAAGGCATAGAAGCTGTGATAATTTGCAAATCAACGCCTAAAAGGGTTATTTACGGAAACTTGGGTCAGTGACATCCTTAGATCAATTGGCAGTGCTCAAAGCTATTAGGATTAATTTTCTTTTTTTTTTTTTTAAGCAATTGGGGTTAAGTAACTTGCTCAAGGTTACAAGGCTAGTCATTATTTATGCGTGGGTGCTCATTTTCTGAGGCCGGATCTGATCTCGGGTCATCCCAACTCCGAGGCCGGCGCTCTTACTCACTGCGCCACCTAGCCGCCCCTTTAGGGCAGTTGGGGTTAAGTAACTTGCCCAAGGTCACACGGCTAGGTTTTTGTTTGTTTGTGTGGGTTAAGTGTCTGAGGCCGATCCGAACTCAGGTCCTTCTGACTCCAGGGCCGGCGCTCTACTCACTGCGCCACCTAGCCGCCCCAGGATTAATTTTCAAAATGAAAAATCATAGTTAAAATATATGAAGTTGTTCGTGCCTTCATATGAAAATAATAGATCCTGAATGATGTTTTTTTGCAGTTTAGGACAGTATAGACAAGCAGATATGTAGGGTCAAGGAGTGGTCAGAGTTGTGTAGAATTAGCTAATGAAAATCTGCTGGAAGAGTTCAAATTTTTTGTTGGTCTTTCTGCACTGGCACTGGCAAGTTCAAGACCTAGGAAGATACTCTTATTTTTGTATAGTGTCATGCAATTTACAAGTCTCTTTAATAAGTCCCTATTGTCTTCCATGTTCATAGAGTAGATGTAGAGTTGCAAGGTAACTACCTCAGAGGTCATCTACTTCCATCTCCCTCATTTTTCAAATGAAGAATTTGAGACTCAGGTATATTGCGACCAACTGAAATAACTCAGGTAGTAAAAATAAAGGCAGAATTTTAATTGAGGTCTTCTGACTACAGAGCTAAGATTCTTTACTTTGTGCCAACCTGGCTTAGGTCAGTTTTCATACACTATTTGAGAGAATACCCGAATTGATGAGTCTGCAGATATGTTGATCTATTGAACAAAGCTTTTTTTTATAAGCCCTTCATTTAGAAGGAGTACACACACACACACACACACACACACACACACACACACACAGGGAAGCAAAGAAAAGATAGCTTTAGCAATTGTATAGTATATAAATTTTTTTTGGTATGGTATTTGTTATATATGCTTTCTCAAAATGGACATTTATTACTGTATATTTTAAATCTACTTTTGCATTCTACTGTGCACATGGCAATGCTTTTTCTTTTTTCTCTTTCTTATTTTGTATTTAAGCTAAATATTTAATTTTATAGCATGTTTCTTTTGCTAATGTGTATATTTTTTATTATTTGAATCTAAGATGAAAAAGTAGTATGTTGTTTTGCTTGAAGTCACTCTCATTTCTATTATCATAAAATTAGAAAGAGTGGAATCCAAAATAATAATAGTTTTTTAATTTACTTAATTTCCCGTTAAATGTTAGAAAGAAAGAAAAAATATTTGCATTGTCCACCAATCTTTTAAAGAAAGATTGTAAAAAACTAAAGAAAGAAAGAAAGATCATTCTTGACCCACAAGCTGTCAGGAGGTAAAAAACAAAGAAACAAACAAACAAATTAAAAAAAAAAGTTTCTCTAGTGCTCTTTGAATAAGATCAAACATCACTAACTACTAAGGGAAGAATACATATATTCATAAGAAGAATAGCAGATGCCTCATAAACATTTCCATTACTGATATAAAATTACCTCCAACCAATATAGTAGGCAGGTTAATAGACCTTTAGAACTGCTAGTTCTTCAGAAAGTAACCATTTGCAGAGCAGGAACCTTCAGTACAGTTTGCCAGAGTTTAGCTGAGTGACTCCAAGTGGTCCTGAGGCCTTTTGATAAAGCTTACAACTTGTACAAATTGGAAAATAGACAGCCTAGGGGTCATAGAAAATTAAGGCTTGTTTAGCACTAACTAAAAAAACAATGTTTAGAGTGCATCAGTGCATGAACATGAACTTAGGTTATTTTCTTTCTCATTCAGCAAATGGAAAAATATAAGCCTTGTAATTTTGTTATGGCAAAAAGTGCATTTTCAAGAGTCTACTTTCCTATTGCATTTTTTAAAAAGCTGTTCCAATGCTTATTTATGCTTTTAAAAATGCAATATTAAATATTTTGGAAAAAAATTGATTTTTTTTTACTAACACAAGTAATATGCTTAATAAGAGAAACCTATGCAAGTAATATACTACTTGAATAGTTTATGGAATCCAAATTTAAGAGGAGGGGACTTAGAGATTAGCTAATTCCTTCCCCTCTCCCATTTCATCCTCATTTCATAGATGAGGAAAGTGAATTCTAGACTGATTAAATCATTTACCCTGGGTCACACAGAATACAGTGTTACTCACTGGGTATATTATAGTGGAATCCTTTTATGCCTGTATTAGACTAGATGTCAGTTGAAGTCCCTCCCAACTCTCAAATTTTATAATTCTGTGAATATATAGAGCTGATTTTTTTTTCTGTCAGACTATTAAGGAGAAAGAATTAATTTCAACTCTTGTGTTGAAGATAGATTATTATCGCATCTCTGTTAAATTTAATTTTCAAAAAATCATGTATATAGTGCAAACTCAATTCAACAAACTTATTTTTTTTGCAGAATATTGTGCTAGATTGAAGTGTGGGAATGAATTACAGTCCTTGGTCCAGTAGAGACTATGTTCTAATAAAGGAAAAAGACAGCAATGTAAATAATTATAATATGTAATGCTGCCTGATAAAATCATTTAGAGAGGTAAAACAAACAAAAGTGCTATTTGCTAAGGTAGCAAAATCCCTGACAAAAAAGAGGGGAAAGTGAAGGAAAGGGTAAATTAATCGGGGAAGTTTCATGGAAAAGATAGTTTACGAACTGGATTTCGGCAGTATACTGTTTCTTTCTTTTAAACAAATGCTTTATTAACTTCTGTTTTACATCATTCATTTCCGACAGATTTTGAGTTACAATTATTCTTCCCCCCTGTTTTTCCCCTACCCACCCTCCCGGAATAGCAGTCCCACAAGATATCACTTCCTCCAATCTGCTCTCTCCCATATCTTCTCCCATACCCCTTTCAAATTTTCCATTAGAGGAAGGTGAACCTTTGTGTTCCAATGCCTACACATCTTATCTCCCAATTACAAGCAAAAGAGGATTAATAATAGTATTTATATATATTTGAAACATTTAATCTTAACACCTCGAATTTCAGATCCATTTCCTTCCTCCCTTGTCACCCATTCCCTCTGGGAAGATAAGTAATTCAGTATATGTTGTACATGTCTAGCTATGCAAAACTTTACCATAGTAGATATATTGTACAAGGCTGCTTATAATTCACTCCCACTCATCCCACCCCCTACCTGGTCCATTCCCTACTTGATCCTGTCCCTCTTCTATAGTGGGTACTTCCAACCTCCCCTCCCCACAAGGATGCCCTCCCATCCATCATCCCTCCTCTCACCCCCTTTCCCCCTATTCTGCTGCAGGTTGAGATATCCCATTTAGTATGTATGTCATTTTCTCCCTGAACCAAATGCAATGAGAATGTGGTTTTGCCTTTTTGCCTTCCTATATTTCCCCTCGCTTGCAACCACTTCCCCTTGCTTCTTCTACATGAGATAGTTTACCTTACCCTGTCTCTCCCCATCTCCTCTTGCCACTTTCCTCTCTCATCTCATAATTTCACCCCTTAAGTATCGTCCCTTCCCAACAAATTCAACCTATGCCCTCTATCCATGTATAACTGTAAGCATATATACACACATTCACATAAGTATTCATATGCCCATATACCCTTCTTCCATTATTTACATACTGAGAAAGGTTTCATCAGTCACAGTTATTGGTTTTCCATGTAGGAATGTAAGTAGTTCAACTTTGATAAGTTCCTTTTGATTTCTTTACCCTGATTACCTTCTCAGGCATCTCTTGCTGCTTGTGTCTGGATGTCAAATTTTCTATTCAACTCTGGTTTTTTCCTCAAGAATGCTTGAAAGTCCTCTATTCCACTGAATGACCATATTTTCCCCTGAAACAAGATACTCAGTTTTGCTGGGTATGTGACCCTTGGGTTCATTCCCCGCTCTTTTGCCCTCTGGAATATCATATTCCATGCCCTTCGATCTCTCAGTGTAGAAGCTGCCAGTTCCTGTGCTATTCGGATTGTGTTTCCACAATATTGAAATTGTTTCTTCCTGGCTGCTTGTAGTATTTTCTCCATGATCTGGGGATTCTGGAACCTGGCTATAATATTCCTGGGAGTTTTCTTTTTGGGATCTTTTTCAGGAGGTGATCGGTGGATTCTTTCAACCTCTATTTTGCCCTCTGGATCTAAAACATCAGGGCAATTTTCCTTGAGAATTTCTTGAAGGGTGATTTCTAGGTTCTTTCTTTGATCATGGCTTTCAGGTAGTCCAATAATTTTTAAATTGTCTCTCCTGGATCTATTTTCCATGTCAGTGGTTTTTCCCATGAGATATTTCACATTGCCTTCTATTCTTTCATTTCTTTGGATCTGTTTAACAGCATCTTGATTTCTCATAAAGTCATTAGCTTCCATTTGCTCCAGTCTAACTCTGAAGGAATGAATCTCCTCAGTGAACTTTTGAGATTCTTTTTCCATCTGGCAAATTCGACTTTTTAAGGCATTCTTCTCCTCATTGCCCTTTTGGGCCTCCTTTGCCATTTGAGTTAGTCTATTTTTTAAGGTGTTGTTTTCCTCAGTCAGGCTGTTGACCCTCATTTCATACTTTTCCTGCATCCTTCTCATTTCTCTTCCCAATTTTTCCTCCACTTCTCTTATTTGATTTTTAACGTCCTTCTTAAGGTCCTCTATGGCTTACAACCTGCTCATGTTTTCCCCTGGGGCTTTTGGAGCAGGACTTCTGACCTCACAGGCCTCCTCTCACTCTATGTTTCCATCCTCTTTGCCCCCAAAGTAGGAGTCTAGTGTTGAATTTTTCTCTTTAATTTGTTTCATTTCCCTTGGCATGTTGCCACTTAATTACTTGACTTTTGGGCTTGTTGCCACAGTATGGCCTGGCTCCAGACGGGAACTTTCATCCCAAACATATGGGGGGGCCAACTTCAGTTTCTGGCAAGCTGGAAACCCACCCACGACCTCCACCCCAGATCACAATCCAGATCCATGGAGGTTAAAGCAAGAGTGACTACCCCTCAAGACTGATTGCTGGATCTCCCTACAGTTCGCAGATCAGGAGCTGTATCTTCCACTGAAACTGCATAGTGTCTTGTCTCCTCAGTGGCTTCTAGCCCCTAGGGGAGAAAGCCAATGGGTTCCCCAAATACTGGTCCCAAAGTTCATAGGACACTAACCTCTCACTTTGTCCTAGGCATGTCTATGTTGATAATTCTGGAATGGACACAGCTGCTGGTGTTCTGGGGTCCCTCCAGCCAGCTGCTGGCCCTGCCTCCCTGGGGTTAAAACCACGACTCAGGCGGACCTGTGCTCGGCTCCCTGAGCACTGCACACTGCGCTGCCTGTGCTGCATTGGTCCTTCTTGCAAGGCTGCTGGGCTGTCTTCAGTGGGAGGTTAGCTTCTCTGTGTCGTTCTGTGGGTGCTGGGGCTCCAGAAGTTGTTCAGAGTCCCCTTTTACATAGTTTGGAGGTAGTCTGTGGGGAGAGTGGCTTGTATGTGCTGTTTCTACTCCACCATCTTGGCTCAGCCCAGTGTACTGTTTCTAAAATAAGATGCCTTGGGTTTCAGTTCTGTCACTAGGACTTACTGCTTGTGTGACCATGCACAAATCATGAGCCTTCTTGGGTGTCGGTTTCCTCTTCATAAAATGAAGGGGTTGGATTAGATGGCCACTGGGTCCCTTCCAGCTCTAGATCTAAAATCTATGACCTCAAGATGGACAAGACTTCCTTGGTGAAGAGACAAAAATATAGTTACCTGGTAAAGGAAATGACATGAACAAGTCATATCTTGTAACAAGATATGTTAAGGAAAGAAAAAGAAGCCCAGTTTAGCTGTGAAGATAGTTTATTTATGGCTATATAGAGAGGTCGATACTAGCGGACAGAATGTTGGGATTAGATCATATTCCCATATTCCCATCCTGCGTCTGATACATGACAGCTGTATTTGCTACAAGTCACTTAACCACTCTGTGTCATAAGTGACATTAAAATTATTATACTAAATCTTAGATAGGATGAGTTGTGATGGGCTATGCATAAAGAGGAGAAAATTCCCATACTGGGTATTCTCATATTGGCAAAAGCCATGTATTTGTGTGTATATAATGAACTCTAGATGGCAAATATGTTTATATATACATATACATGTGTATACATATATGTACATATGTATATACATTAACACATACTGAATGAAACTATTTGTTGTCCAAGGACTAGCTAACATTAGCCTGGAGAACTCATCAATGTAATCAACTGACATAAATTAAAAAAAAAAACACAAACATGTATTTCATGTCCAACAGAAAACATTAGATTGAGTTTGCCAAAAAGCTTGGAGTGCTTAAAAGTCAGACCATGGAAACCTTTGTCACAAAGAAAAATACAAAATGGACTTTTTTCACCTTTACTTTTGCTTCAAGAATAAGAGTGGCAGAGTAAGAGAGAACTAGATAGAAGATAATAAGCATTAATAACTTATAGAAAAGGGGAGAGCTGAATGCTCTAAGGAGAAAATGACTTCTCATTCTCTAAAATGAATGAATGAATGAATGAATGAATGAATGAATGAAATATTAAAATCACAGGAGCAGTAATGGCAATGAAAGAAGGTAAGCAATAGTTAGATAACTGCCTACTCCAGAGTACTGATATATCTGTTTGCCCACATGATAACCATAAAATGGTTATCTTCTTTTTCTCCCATCCCTTTTAGTTTAAAACACTTTTAATTAGATTTACAATTAATCTTGAAAACACGTTTTTACTAGCCTGTTAGGTATACTCTATCTCTGGCCAGGTATCTGTCAACTCTGTATTGGATGTTATCACCTAGAAATACAAATTCCATTCTCAGATATCATCTTCTTAGCCATCTGCTTGCTTCCCAAATTATTTTTTCTTCTTTTTCATCCCTTGCCTTTAATAGGAAAGTGAGGAAAATATTACCTTTGTCCCAGTGACCAAGAGTATATTTTCAAAGACTTCATAATTGTTGTCAATACTTTTTACGTCCTTTCTATCATTGTGATTTGTGCCCATGTGAACCATCAGAAGTAACTACATTTCATACATTTTTATGAAACATGGGAAGTTCTCAGTTATGTTTTGAATACATGCCCTAGCATGACAACAGACCATTTTATGGTTATCAGGTGGGCAAACAGATATATCAGTACTCTGGAGTAGGCAGTTATCTAACAATTGCTTACCTTCTTTCTTTGCCATTACTGCTTCTGTGGCTTTAATATTTCATTCATTCATTCATTCATTCATTCATTCATTCATTCATTCATTTTAGAGAATGAGAAGTTATTTCCTCCTTAGAGCATTCAGCTATTCCCTTTTCTACAAGTGGCTCAAGTCGTTTTTAAAATTCTAATTATACCGCCCTCCCCCTCCACATTTTTTTCTTATGGGAAACATTTATTTGTTCTTCATCATCCTGACAAGTTTCTAGTCTTTCCTCCTATACCTCAGATTCCCACCACCTCCCCATCCTCCCCCCCACCACCTCCAATTGAAGTCTTGCTTTTGTTTTCTTTAGGAAACCCCTGCAATGTGGAGAAGTGTTCTTCAACTCCTTTCATCTTTGCCTTTTTGAGAGAAATTGGCCCAACCTTGGAAAACAGATAATAGTCCCTCCAGTATAGCTGATATATAAGTATTCCTTGCCAGTTACTTCACAATTCTCCTTTCTTTTCCTAAAGAATGAGACTTATAGCCTTATTTCCTTGAAATCTTTGCGGATGAAAGCAGGAAGTGTCTTTTGCCTCTTTGTATCCCTAGTGCTTAGCATAGTGTCTGGCACATAGTAGGTGCTTAATACATATGCACTGACTGACTGAATAATTGGATGCTAACATCTAAACCCTAAGCACCCAGTCAAGACTTTTTATAGTAAATTGCCACCTTTTAAAAACTTAATAATCCCACTCAGCCTCCTTTTCTCTGCTTCAACAACAATTTGGTAGTTACTGTCACTTTCCCTTTAACCAATATCCAATCCATGTCCCCACCTACCAATTCAGTCTATAAATTTACCTAACTCTCTAAACTCTCTAATTGTTCCATTTATTCTTTTTTTTACTTACCTTGACTTGTCTTGCCAACTGATTCCTTATAATTCTTGAGTCTACCCTTTTAGGTCCTACTGTCTAATCCTTATTGATTTTCCTTAATTCTCTAATATCCTCCTTAACTCAATTTGTTTTTCTTTCTAGTTGTAGATATACTGTGGTCCAGTATCTGATCTTGGAGATTGTCTTCCAAATTGTGCTCAATTTCTTCCAAATTTGGCACTCTCTCCATATTCATCTCAAGTCCTCTTTTCTCCCATTCCTTCTCATATAACCTTCCTCCACAGAATCCAGAAGCAGAAACAATTGCACTGCATGAGGTTAATTAATTAATTTAAAACATTTATTATTTTCAATTTGTTGTGCCAAGTGCTGATGATACCAACAGAAAAGCAAGATCAACCCTTCCATCAAGTAGCATATATCCTAATGGGAGGTTGCAGCCTCAAGGCATATGGTGGAAAATTCCCAGGTTTTCCTTAGTTTACAGTGGCAAAATAGATGGTAATTCATTCTATTTAATGTCTTTGACATTAATAAAGTCATATTAGTCTCTGATGTTGAGCCATTTGACTTTACCAAGTCAAATCAATAAGAAGGGGATTCACCACAGTCTTCTCCTCATTTCACACCAGTTATACCACTTTTGGACTTTTTTGGAACTCTCCATTATACCTTCCTCCCCCAGGAAACTCATTTCCCATTATGTATCAGGAACTGTTCTAAGTACTAGGGATACAAATGAAAATAGAAACAATGACAGTTACTCCCCTCCAGGAACTTAAAATTTAAACTTAACACAAAAAAAGAATTGAAAAATGTTGGTGGGGAAGGTACCCATTGTGACTGTGGCATGACAGAGATCCAAAGAATTTCAAAAGCAGTGTAGCTGGTGAGAAATGGAAAGAAGACTATAGTAAGCTTCCTACTTAAACAGAAGTCCTGGAACATATGGCCATGCCCCTAAGTCAGAGGGTTCAATCCAAGGGGCAGAGGGAACTAATGAGATATGATTTCTAGGCAGATGCAGACTTGCAGGATAATGAGATGTTGCAGTGATAAGTTTCCTGGGGAAGGAAGGTAAGATATGGAAGACTATGGTAAAAAGAAACTTCTTTTTTAGCTCTTCAGGAGCTGTGGTCACTGAGCAAGCAGGGTTGCAGTACCTGTAGTGAAAGTTATCATGTTATATCTCCTACTGCAGACTTTTACAACTTGGCAGTAGGTAGGGGCCAAAATTAAAATAAGCAAAACTCCTTTGGGGTCACAAATAACTTAGACTAGAAACAGATTGACAATGGTTGGTTGCATGGGTCATGTGCTAGCTGCCCCACATCCTTTGATAGGCCATATACTTGCCATATGGGTTGTTTCTTGAACTATGGCTTTAGGGGCTATGATATAAGTAGAGCTGGTGATCTGGAGGTGTTGCAGGAGCTAACATGTCAGTTAGTGGCATATATCACTCACATTTCTCCTCAGGATATTTTGTTGCTTCAGCTAGTCTGGCTTTCCTACCCTGCCAGTGGCAATTGGTTGGCATTTGGCGGTAGTGGTAGCAGGGACTGTGAGCTCTTCCACAAGGGTGTGCCTCTCAGGATGAAGTCTGAGATAGCCAGCCTGGAGAATTCATTGGTGTAATCAACTGTCATAAATGAACAAACACACATACAAAAATACACACACATGCACATATACACAGATACACATTATTCTTTGTGGTATTCAAGCACTAAAAATGCACTGAACTTAAAGTTTTCTCTAAAGGAGAAGGAACCTTGTTTTTGTTAATTCATGCTAGATCGGCTATGAATCTATGCATCAGAAAAAAAGTCTTACTTTTTAGCATTCCAAGCTTTTTGGAAAACTTGGTTACCGTCTATTGTTTTCTGTACAGCATAAAATGTATTCTGATAAATACTCACTAAGTTGAAATTGACTGATATCAAACTTTATTCATTTATATTGTAATGAGTTCTCAATTCCCATCTTTTCATGGTGGTGCAGTGTATCCTTTCTGGCATTTTTTAATAGGTTGAATAGTCTTGTATCTGGACAGGGAAACATGTAACTGCATCAGATTTCTCTACTCTTGAAGTAACCATGCTTTTGAGGATTCATCCATCTGAGAAACAAGTATTCTTAGCATCCTAGGGTTTACAGCAATTCAGAGGCTCTTAAGTCTAAACTATATCTGCAGCATGGTCTCCTCCTACAAATAATTATCCAAGTTGGGCCTGGATGCCTTTATTGATAAGCAACTCCTGAGGTAGACTGATATTTCCTGACTCTGACCTAGATAAATTCCAGGGGTGGTACATACATAGAGGGAGAGAACTGGTGAGTAGGGAAAGATGATAAAGGGAAGTACCTTTTGATACAAGGAGAGAATCAAAACAAACACTATCAAAATGGATATTTATAAGGTTATATTGAGAAACTCTACATCATGTGGCTATCCATCTGCCTTTCCATTGAATTAGTAAGTACCACCTACTCTGCTGATTTTCCTTTACATGAGACAGGCATATGCAAATCACAATATCAATGACTAATACAGCATATGGTTTAATCTCTTCTTTAAGTGAAATCTTATTGAGCACAAAGATCTTTTGCAAGAGGATGAATGCCTTACAAAAATGTTGAACTTTAGTTAAGTTTTTTCTTCTTTTTTTAAAAACTGCAGTGATGGTTTTATTATCAGTTTAATGGGAGACAGACCAAAATGTGCATGTTTCACACACCCATTGCAACAGGCTTGCTAAATGAGAGCATATTGGAAACTTAATATGCGGTGACATCCTGTGACTGATGCCTAATTTTGTCCACCTGTTACCTAGGTAAATACATCCAGGCGGCTTCTGGAGCTGACTGAAAAGTCCTCTCAGGTACAGATAGATAAAAGGGGCTTTTAAAATCTGCATACACTGGACAGTCATTCTCCTCTCTCAGCAATGTGTATCTGCTGGCCTTTTCCTATTGCTTCTTTCAGGCAGATGACCCCTTTCCTCCAAGTCTAGCCTTTTATCCAAGATCTGGAGTTCTTACTTCAAGAGGCAGAAAAATGGAATCAGGTGCAAGGCCTTCAATTCAGCAAGAAATTCACTGAGTATACAGTTCTCTCTGGAACTAGATTTCTCATTCCTACACTCATCTTCCCACACTGAATTTTCATTTTTAATAGTTTATTCCTTGTTTTCACCCTCATTTCTTTTTCATTATCCCTCACTTATATCCATCTTAATTGAGATAATGTAAAAAATTACTTTTCAAACCTTAGAGCACTATAGAAATTCTAGCTGTTAGTTATTATTATCTATTGAAAAGCAAAAATATAATTCTGTATGCCTGGCCCCCTGTTCGTGCAACTAAACAGGCAAATGATGCCTAATGTCATTCTGTGAATAATTCCTCAAGTGATGTTTGATGAAAAAATATTATGTGGAACAATATAATAAATAGGGCAATGAATACATTTGAAGCCCAGAGAACAGAATGCTGCTGCTTATCAGATCACAGTAAGAAGTGAAAAGGGAGCATTTGGAATCATTTAACCTCCTTACTTTGCAACTTGGGAAAATAAGGTTCAGAGATATGAAATGACTTGCCCAAGATTAGCCAAGTAGTAACTGGCAGACCCGGAATTCAAACCAAAGTCTATTGATTCTAAAAGCAACTACATGACTCAGTGGATAGAGCACCATGTCTAATGTCAGGGAAACTCATCTACCTGAGTTCAAATCTGACCTTAGATACTTATGGGCAAGTCACTCAGCCATGTTTGTTTCATCTCCTTATCTCTCAAATGAATTAGAGATGGAAATGGCAAACCACTCCACATCTTTATCTAGAAAACCCTAAATTGGGTCATGGAGAGTTGGACATGACTGAAAACAACTGAACAACAATCATGGATTCTGAAATTACTTCCCAGTGTACTATGCTGCCTTAGTTCACCAAGTAACCAGATTATTAGCATATTAGATGACCAACAAATGATGTTACAGGTGGAATCCTCAACAATGAGTTGTATTTGAAGTATTGAGTGGGCAAGTTTGGTCCTGACTCGTGATTTCATCAGTGTGGAGAATGCCCAGGATGTCATGGTATGGACAAATTTTCCAACTCTTATAACTTTTAGTCTGAGAGAACTGCCTAGATTCAGTACTGAGAAGTTAAATAATGCGTCCATGGTCACATAGATATTATGTGCCAGAGACAGACCCTGAGCCCAAGTTTTCATGATTGCAAGCCTGACCCTGTAGCCACTAAGTGATGCTACCTCTTAGGGATTGAGTTAGAAATATTACAAGTGATATTAGGAAATAGTGCTGGACAGGGCACATTATGAGAACATCTTGTATCTAATGGTTTCACAACTCTTGTCTTTTCATGGTTCCCCAGCTGTCAAATAATTAAGGAGGTGCAAGAGGTGGGGAAATTCTCATACGGAAACTACCATTACTAAATAGATTGTTTAGGATAATAAATTAATGTAAGCATAAGATTAATGGAGGCCTTCACCTGGAAACTACTAATCTGAATCTGAATTGCTATTGCCATCTGATTTGCTGTTCAAAACCATATGTAAATTGGATAGTTCATTTCAGTCTATAAACTGGTTATAAAATATATTGATCAAACTTCTCATAATTAGTTGCTAATTGGCCACTTTGCTATAAATTGTGGTTAATGGGTAGATATTGAGCCATAATAACAGGGCACTGTTTGATATATGAGGCAAGAAGAAAAATGGCCTTTATCTCATTGAAAATATCAATATTGAACAAGAACTAGATGATGAATTATCCTTTGTAACCCTTCTCCCTCCCTCCTTATAAGATGAAAGACACTGGATTAGCAAAGCTAATTTTTCCCTATACCTTGATGGAACTAAATAAATTCATGTAACTTTATTGATGGAATCCCATAAAATCTCTTATCCAAAGGAAATGGGGGGGGCTTCTATTTGTTTTGTGATACATTCTGAAGAAGTTGACTAATTTTGCCCATAGTATAGATTGACCAGAGGAGGATTGCCTTCATATGATCATAGAGTGGAGTTAGAAGACATGGGTAAAGAAGATGAAGGTGGGGGGGCGGGGCAGGGTGGAACCAAGACGGTAGAGTAAGAGCAGGAACTTACTTGAGATATTCCCCAAAGTTTTCCACATACCTGGAAAAATGACTAAACAAATTATGCTTCTATAGAACCCACAAAATGACAGAGTGAACACACATCTCTAGCCCAAGACAAGGGCTAGGCCAACAAGAAGGGTCTATTGCACCAAGCTGGGATCAAAGTGCAGTGTGGTATGGACCAAGCCAGCATAAACAGGGTGAGAGCAGGTTTCATGGAACTGAATCACTGGCAGATGTGGCCATTTCCAGGCTTCTCGACCCACAAATGCCAAAGACAGCATAGAAGGTCAGTGGGAAAACTCTTGGGAACCTGGGTGAAAGAGGATCATAGTCTGACTGGGGGCTGGCCCCAGCTCCAGGGTGGCAGAGGTGGTTGTGGTAGTAGCAGCAGGCTCATTGGTGGCTATGGGCAGCAGCAACAGCAGGAGCAGCAGCTGGTTTCAGAACTCTGGCCCCACAGACAGTGGGGGAATCTAGATGCTGATATAAAAACCCTGAAGCCTGGGACAGTACCCATGTTGCGGTTTTAACCCAGGGTTGCCAAAAACTGTTGGGGTTTCATAATGTGTTGTGGTGGAACCATCTCAAAGAATTCAGAGTTAGACCACCTCTAATGCAACTATAGGCATTCATTGAGATTGATGCCTCTCATGAAGTGGGCTAAATTCCAAAAAGATCCAGCAATTTCAGAGAAAGCAAGATGGATAATCAAAATTTACATAGACTATACAAATATGATTAATATTAAAGAAGCAGGAAGGATTTGTTAAAGGGTTAGGTAATGGAGGAGGGATCCCATCTATGGTTTGGTAGTTAAATATTTTGGTTGTGTGTGGTCCTATCTGGTCAAGATAGATAGGCATTGTGGTCCTGTCTTGGATTAGATGGATAATGTAATTGTGGTTGAGTACAAAAACATAACCTATTTCTGTGGAAATAGGTCTGGGGCAGTGACTAGGTAGAGATAGTAGCTGGGTTCCCATCACATAGACATACCTGCTATTTCTGTAGGAACTAAGATTTCAGGGACACACCTGTTGTTCCAGTGAGCAGTGAGGCATATATGATGAAGTTGGGACATTGGTGGGGGTCTAGGTTGGTACACGAGGCCTGCTGTTCAGTGGTGCCAGGCCTATAATGAAGTTAGAATATTAGGGCTGGGAGCAGCCTTATTAGAATTCCATCACATACACACATACCCCACCCTCAACCCCACTTGAAGCGGAGTTCTACCTTGACAGAGAGTTAAAAAGTCAAATATTTGACTTGGAAGATAAGCAAACAGCTTAAAATACTCAGACTATAGAATCTTGCTTTGGTGACAGAGAAGACTAAAACATACAATAAGGAAAAGACAACAATGTCAAAGCTCCCACATCCAAAGCCTCCAAGAGAAATATAAATTGTTTACAGGCCATGGAAGGGCTCAAAAAGAAATTTGAAAATCAAGTAAGAGAAGTAGAGGAAAAATTGGGAAGAAAAATGACAGCGATGCAAGAAAATTATGAAAAAACAAGTCAGCAGCTTGCTTAAGGAGGCCCCAAAAATAACACCTTAAAAACAGAGTAATCCAAATGGTCAAAAATGTCAGAAAAGCCAATGAGGAGAAAAATGCCTTAAAAGGCAAAACTGGCCAAATGGAAAAGGAGGTCCAAAAATTCAGTGAAGAAAATAATTCCTTCAAAATTAGAATGGAGCAAATGGAAGTTAATGACTTTATGCGAAATCAAGAAATTATAAGATAACCAAAAGAATAAAAAACTAGAAGACAATGTGAAATTCCTCATTTCAAAAACCAGTGACCTGGAAAATAGATACAGGAGAAATAATTTAAAAATTATTGAACTATCTGAAAGCCATGATCAAAAAAAGATCCTAGACATCATTTTTCAAGAAATTATCAAAGAAAACTGCCCTGATATTCTTGGAACCAGAGGATAAAATAAAAATGGAAAGAATCCACTGATCACCTCTTGAAAAAGATCCCAATAGGGGGGGTGGAGCCAAGATGGCAGAGTAGAAACAGCATTTCCAATGTGCTCTGCCCCACACAAATTTCAAACAATGTGAAAGGGGACTCTGAACAACTTTCTGGAGCCACAGCACCCAGAGAACAGCACAGAGAAGCTAACCTCCTGCTGAGGACAGCCCAGCAGCCCTGCAGGGAGTGGCCAGTGCAGCGCTCTGAGAGCAGGCAGCACAGTGCGCTGGGAACCAACAGCGCAGCGCCCAGAGCCCAGCCCAGATCTGCGGTTTTAGCCCCAAGGTGGCCGGGCCTTCAGCCGGCTGGAGGGACCCCAGAACACCAGAAATTGTGGCGATTCCAGAATTATCAGCACAGATAAAGTGAGAGGTTAGTGCCCTATGGACTTTGGGACCAGTATGTGGGGAACGCATGACTTCCTCCCCTGGGGGCGAAAAGCTGCTGAAGAAACAGCTGCGCAGAAGCCATTTTGCAGTGTCAGTAGTGGCTCTACCTCCTGGTCTGCGAATTGTAGGGAGATCCAGCAAACAGTCTGGGGGTTAATTGCTCTTGCTTTAAACTGCCTGAATCTGGATTGTGGTCTGGGAGGGAAGTTTGGGGGGGGGGGTATCCAGCTTGCCAGAGTGGGTAGAGGCTTTACAGAGGCCACCCAACTTCCGGAAGTTGTGAAGACCCCTTGTTTGGGCAGAAGCTCCCCTATCTGGTGGCAGAGTCCAACTGTGGCAACAAACCCCAAAATCAAGTAATTAAGTGGCAACATGCCTAGGCAAATGAAACAAAATAAACAGAAAAGTTCAACATTGGACTCCTATTTTAGGGGCAAAGAGGCTCAAAGCATGGAGGAGGACTGTGAGATCAGAACTCCTGCACCAAAAGCCCCAAATGAAAGTACAAGCTGGCTACAGGCCATAGAGGACCTTAAGAAGTAGATAAGAGAAGTGGGGGAAATTTGGGAAGAGAAATGAAAAAGATGCAAGAAAAGTATGAAATGACAGTCAACAGCCTGACTGAGGAAAATAACACCTTAAAAAATAGACTAACTCAAATGGCAAAAGAGGCTCAGAAAGGCAATGAGGAGAAGAATGCCTTAAAAAGCCGAATTTGCCAGATGGAAAAAGAATCTCAAAAGCTCACTGAGGAGATTCATTCCTTCAGAGTTAGACTGGAGCAAAAGGAAGCTAGTGACTTTATGAGAAATCAAGATACTATTAAACAGATCCAAACAAATGAAAGAATAGAAGGCAATGTGAAATATCTCATGGGAAAAACCACTGACCTGGAAAAAGATCCAGGAGAGATAATTTAAAAATTATTGGACTACCTAAAAGCCATGATCAAAGAAAGAACCTAGAAATCATCCTTAAAGAAATTCTCAAGAAAAATTGCCCTGATGATTTAGACCCAGTGGGGGAAATAGAGGTTGAAAGAATCCACAGATCACCTCCTGAAAAAGATCCCAAAAAGAAAACTCCTAGGAATATTATAGCCAGGCTCCAGAACTCCCAGATCAAGGAGAAAATACTACAAGCAGCCAGGAAGAAACAATTCCAATATTGTGGAAACACAATCAGAAGCCCAGGACCTGGCAGCTTCTACAGTGAGGGATCGAAGGGCATGGAATATGATATTACAGAGGGCAAAAGAGCTGGGATTGAAGCCAAGGGTCACCTACCCAGCAAAACTGAGTATCCTGTTTCAGGGGAAAATATGGTCATTCAGTGGAATAGAGCACTTTCAAGCATTCTTGATGAAAAAACCAGAGTTGAATAGAAAATTTGACATTGAGATGCAAGAAGCAAGAGATGCCTGAGAAGGTAATCAGGGAAAAGAAATCAAAAGGAACTTATCAAAGTTGGACTATTTACATTCCTACATGGAAAAACAATAACTGTGTTTGATGAAACCTTTCTCATTATGAAAATAATTGAAGAAGAGTACATGGCATATGTTCACAGCTATACATGGATAGAGGGCACAGGTTGAATTTGATGGGAAAGGATGATTCTTCTTTTTTTTTTTTGGAGGGCAATTGGGGTTGGGTGAATTGCCCGGGGTTGTGCGGATGGGTTTTTGTTTGTGTGTTGGGTGTCTGGGGCTGGATCCGAGCTCGGGTCCTTCTGGCTCTGGGGACCGGTGCTCTGCTCACTGTGCCACCTAGCTGCCCCAAGGAAGGGATGATTCTTAAGGGGTGAAGTCAAGAGGTGAGAGAGGAAAGTGGCAAGAGGAGATGGAGAGAGACAGGGTAGGGTAAACTATCTCATGTAGAAGAGGCAAGGGGAAGTAGTTGCAGAGGAGGGGAAGAACAGGAAGGCAAAAAGGCCAAAGCATATTCTCATTGAAGTTGGCTCAAGGAGAGAATCACATACATACTAAATGGAATATCTTACCCTCACTCACTATCCTGAGTAGGGGAAAGGGGGATGAGAGTGGCAATGATGGAGGGGAGGGCATTCTGGGGAGAGGGGAGGTTTGAAGTACCCACTATCAAAGAGGGACAGGATCAAAGTAGGGAATGGACCAAGTGGGAGGTGAGATGGGTGGGAGGGAAATATAAGCAGTGTTTTACAATATATCTACTATGGTAATGTTTTGCATAGCTATACATGTACAACACATACTGAATTGTTTATCTTCTCAGAGGGAGTGGGTGACAAGGGAGGAAGGGAATGAATCTGAAAATTGAAGTTTTAAAATTAAATGTTTCATAAGATGTCCAGGCATTGGGGCTCAGAGATTCACTTTGCCTTATTGGCAAAGTCGAAGGGGATATGGCAGAAGATATGGGAGAGAGCAGATTAGATGAGGGGATATCTAGTAGGACTGCTATTCTGGGGTGGTGGGTAGGGAAAAATGGGAGAAAAATGTAACTTATAATCTGGTGGAAATGAATGATGTAAACCAGAAGTTAATAAAGCATTTGTTTAATTAAAAATGAAAAAGATCCCAATAGAAGAGCTCCTAGGAATATTGTAGCCAAATTCCAGAGTTCCCAGGTCCAGGAGAAAATATTGCCAAGAAGTCAGAAAGAAACAGTTCTAGTATTGTGGAAATACAATCAGGATAACACAATACACACATATACATACATATATATATATATACATTCACATACACACATACATATACATATTTAGATAGATAGATAGATAGATAGATAGATAGATAGATAGATAGATAGATAGATGACAAAGCGTGAGTTGAATATGAAGGGATGATATCTAAAAATAAAATTAAGGGCTGAGAGAGGAATATATTGGGAGAAGGAGAAAGGGAGAGAAAGTATGGGGTAAATTATCTCAAAAGAAGCAAGAAAAAGGTTTCACAATGGAGTGGAAGAAGAGGGACGTGAGAGGGAATGAGTTAACCTTATTCTCATTGGATTTGGCTTAAGGCAGTAATAACATGCATACTCATACCATACAGGAAAATAAGGGGTAGAGAATAAAGGGGGGCGGGGATGATAGAAGGGAGGTCAGTTGTGGGGATGGAGTAGTCAGAAAAAAGCACTTTTGAAAATGGACACAGTCAAAGAGAATATAGAATAAGTGGGGGCAGGATATCATATGGCAGTATTTTGCATAACTACACATGTATAACCTATATCGAATTGCTTGCCTTATCAATGAGGATAGATGGGGAGGGAAGAAGGGAGATAATTTGGAACTCAAAGTCTTAAAAACAAACATTAAAAATTGTTTTTACATGAAAATGCTCCCTCCCTGGGGGCTAGAAGCCTCTGAAGAGACACGCCATTTTGTAGTTTTCAGAGGCAGCTCCAGCTCTTGGCCTGCAATTAATTGTAGGAAGATCCAGAGATCAGTCTTGGGGGGTAATCGCTCTTGCTTTAACCTCCCTGGATCCGGATTGTGATCTAGGGTGGAAGTCATGGGTGGGTTTACAGCTTGCCAGAAACGGAAGTTGCCCCCCACACGTTCTGGACGAAAATTCCTCTATCTGGCCTTAAAGCCATAGTGTGGCAACAAGCCCAAAAGTCAAGTAATTAAGTGGCAACATGCCAAGGCAAAGGAAACAGAAAAATGCAACACTAGACTCCTATTTTGGGGGCATAGAGCAGGAAAAGGACTGTGAGGTCAGAAGTCCTGCTCCAAAAGCCCCAGGGGAAACCATGAGCAGGTTGCAGGCCATAGAGGACCTTAAGAAGGATTTTAAAAATCGAATAAGAGAAGTGGAGGAAAAATTGGAAAGAGAAATGAGAAAGATGCAGGGAAAGTATGAAATGAGGGTCAACAACCTGACTGAGGAAAACAACACCTTAAAAAATAGACTAACTCAAATGGCAAAGGAGGCCCAAAAGGGCAATGAGGAGAAGAATGCCTTAAAAAGTCGAATTTGCCAGATGGAAAAAGAATCTCAAAAGTTCACTGATGAGATTCATTCCTTCAGAGTTAGACTGGAGCAAATGGAAGCTAATGACTTTATGAGAAATCAAGATGTTGTTAAGCAGATCCAAACAAATGAAAGAATAGAAGGCAATGTGAAATATCTCATGGGAAAAACCACTGACCTGGAAAATAGATCCAGGAGAGACAATTTAAAAAATTATTGGACTACCTGAAAGCCATGATCAAAGAAAGAACCTAGAAATCACCCTTCAAGAAATTCTCAAGGAAAATTGCCCTGATGTTTTTAGATCCAGAGGGCAAAATAGAGGTTGAAAGAATCCACAGATCACCTCCTGAAAAAGATCCCAAAAAGAAAACTCCCAGGAATATTATAGCCAGGTTCCAGAATCCCCAGATCAAGGAGAAAATACTACAAGCAGCCAGGAAGAACAATTTCAATATTGTGGAAACACAATCAGAATAGCCCAGGACCTGGCAGCTTCTACACTGAGGGATCGAAGGGCATGGAATATGATATTCCAGAGGGCAAAAGAACTGAGAATGAACCCAAGGGTCACATACCCAGCAAAACTGAGCATTTTGTTTCAGGGGAAAATATGGTCATTCAGTGGAATAGAGGACTTCAAGCATTCTTGAGGAAAAAACCAGAATTGAATAGAAAATTTGACATCCAGACAGAAGAAGCAAGAGATGCCTAAGAAGGTAATCAGGGAAAAGAAATCAAAAGGAACTTATCAAAGTTGAACTATTTACATTCCTATATGGAAAAGCAATAACTGGGACTGATGATATCTTTCTCACTATGAAAATAATGGAAGAAGGGGGTGGGGTCATATGAATACATGTGAATGTGTGTGTATATGGTTACAGGTATATATGGATAGAGGGCATAAGTTGAATTTGTTGTGAAGGGAGAATACTCAAGGGATGAAATTATGAGGTGAGAGAGTAAAGTGTCAAGAGGAGATGGGGAGAGACAGGGTAATGTAAACTATCCCATGCAGGAGAAGCAAGGGGGTGTGGGTGCAAAACAGGGGGAGAATAAGGAAGGCTAAAAAGGCAAAACCACATTCAAACTGAATTTGGTTCAGGGAGAAAATGACATACATAGTAAATGGGATATCTCAACCTGCAGCAGGATAGGGGGAAGGGGGATTGGAGGAGGGATGATGGATGGGAGGGCATCCTTGGGGTGAGGGGAGGTTGGAAGTACCCAGTATAAAAGAGGGACAGGATCATGTAGGGAATGGACCAGGTGGGGGGTGGGATGAGTGGGAGGGAATTATAAGCAGCCTTGTACAATATATCTACTATGATAATGTTTTACATAGCTAGACATGTACAACATATACTGAATTACTTATCTCCCAAGAGGGAATGGGTGACAAGGGAGGAAGGAAATGGATCTGGAATTCGAGGTTTTAAAATTAGATGTTTCAAATATATATAAATACTATTATTAATACCCTTTTGCTTGTAATAGGGAGATAAGATGTGCAGGCATTGGGATGCAAACCTCACCTTCCTCTAATGGAAAAGTCGATGGGGGTATGGGAGAAGGTATGGGAGAGAGCAGATTGGAGGAAGTGATATCTTGTGGGATTACTGTTCTGGGAGGTTGGGTAGGGGAATAATGGGGGGAAAATGATTGTAACACAAAATCTGGTGGAAATGAATGATGTAAAACAGAAGTTAATAAAGCATTTGTAAAAACAAAATTGTTTTTACATGCAAATGGGAAATAGGATATACAGGCAATAGAGTTTAGAAATCTATCTTGCCCTATAAGAAACTTTGGGGAAAGGGAATGGGAAGGGGGCATGATGGAAGGGAGGGCAGACTGGGGGAAGGGATAATTAGAATGTATGCCCTCTTGCAGTAGGGTGAAGTGGAGATATCAGGAGAAAATGTGGAATTCAAAATCTTGTGGAAATGAATGTTATTAACTAACAATAATTTCATTAATTAAAAAAAATTGAGTTTGAGTTATTTTTAGTGGTTATGTCAAAATGGAAATTTTGTCTTGATAGTGAGCCACAGATGGTAACAGGCCAAAAGGGAATGAAAAACAAAGACACCCTGGATACTTATGTGGCTAATGCAATACCCATAGCAGTTGCTATGAATATTAGAATTGGCCAAATGGAAAAGGAGGTACAAAAGCTCATTGAAGAAAATTATTCCTTAAAAAATAGAATTGAATTATTGAATTATTATAATTATTATAATTGAATTATTCCTTAAAATAGAATTGAAGCTAATAATTTTATGAGAAATAAAGAAGCAATGAAACAAAACCAAAAGAATGAACAAAAATAGGAGACAGTGTGAAATATCTCATTGTAAAATACCTCCTCTGGAGCAAAACCCAAATTGTCCTATTATAGTCATAGCTCTAGTTGAATCACAGTCTCTTCTTCCATGATCCTTCCAAGTAATTTCAATTTAATTTTATATCCTAGCAGATAAATGGCCCAAGGATGGCAACACATAATTATCAAAGTAAGAAAGACAAATGATTTGTAACCTATGAAAATACTCAAAATTACTAATGATAAGAACAATGCAAATTTAAAGATGTTTGAGATTTTGTATTACATTCATTAAATTGAAAGGATAATTAAAATGGAAGCAACCAATTTTGGAGTGACTGTAGGAAGATAGATAAAATAAATTGTTTTGACTCAAAAACAATTTGGAATTATGTGGAAAAAAAGATCCTGTTCTGTTATTAACTTTGACCTACTGATTCTACTCCTGGACATATCACCAGAAAAGGTCAGTGACAAAAAGAAAGATCCTATATGTGGTAAATAATACATTTGTGGTTGCAAAAGCCCCAAATCCTGCATGACACCATCAACAACAACAACTGAAAGGAAACAAAATGAGTGCCTATTGATTGAGGAATGACTGAGTGAATATTTATAAATAACTACAACACAATATTATTATAGTATAAGAAACAGGTGATATGAGTAATTTTGAGAATCAGGGAATGTCATGTATGAAGTAATACAGGTTTGTAAAGCCAAGCACGAGCAGCTTTCCAGAGGACTGCTGCTGTGAACTGCTTTTCAAGGTACTGATTACACAGTATAGTGAACTATCTAATTATTCAGTAACAAACTAAGACAAAACATTCAATTCAAAATTTTACTCTGCCATCTTGACTATGCCCCATAGGCCTTCTTTCTGCTAAAAGTATATGGTCAGGAACTAGTTTCTATTTTAACCGAGTAAATAACTATTGCAAATAGGTTAGGCAATGGCTAAAGTGACAATATTTCTTGAACCTCCAAATATGGGTATGTTATTTGGCAAACTTTACTCATTTTTTCAAAGCCTCATTAAAATATGTTTTAAAAATCAGGACTGTACAGAACTTCTGGAGCATATGTTCACAAATCATTATAATTTTGTCCTGCTTTAGAATTTTAATCATGAGAAATTAGTCTTTTTTTTTCTGAATCTGCTACTGGCTTCCCCCAATTCCTTTATGTTTGCAGAACTTATAAGGGTGGTACCAGTTTTCAATCATTAGTTGATCATCTAAATTAATCAAGGAAATTGCTAGCAAGGAAATTGTGTGGTTTAACCATTATGTTTTCTAACTCACCCTTAATGCATCTAGTAACACCCTGTTACAGTTCCATTTTCTTTGACTTTATTTTACTAGTTAACATGTAACTTGACTTTTTATTTGAGGTCTCAGCAACCTTTACAAAGATGGTCCTATGAAATTTCTGTTTATCCTTCTTCTTGGTAATATACTTGAAAGAAAATTATGAGCCTTTCTTCAAATAGCCATTTGTGAACTTCCTCATGAAATGAAAACTTTCTAGGACAAATAGAACCAATGAATTCTACCAATCAGTACTTTTTAACTGCTTGTCAGCTACCTAAGGGATGGAGATGGAGACAGCTGAATTATGTCTCCAGGTCTGCTTTGTAACTTTGTCCAAGGTATACTATCTTTTAACATTTTATTTGCAAAGTGAATGTAATCACACCTTTCTGACAGGAATGTTCTATGGGTTAATTAATTGCTGGTTACTAGATGGGTTGAGATTGTCAGATTAAAACGCTGTGGATTTGTCAAGTTTGCCTTATTATGGTTTTATTTTCTTTAGTAGGAAATGCCATTTCTATGTAATTTACTTTAAAACAGTTAAATAAGTCATTTTAATCAATACACAATCAGACCCTTATTCACTGAGGGCAAGGGCATATATAGTTAACAGGAGGGATAGTGTTGGCTGACACAAGGACATGAATCTGAAAATTATGTATTGGAGACAAAGAAAGTCTAGGAAGTTAGAATTGGATAGATCAGATTCTGAAAGCCCAAGAGATTCAGGTTACATACTCATGCAAGCCATTATTAGTGGGAAAGAAGTAGAGTTACCTTAGCAACTGTTACTTCACAAAAGATTTTATCCCACTAACTAGAAGATTCTTTTTTGAATTAAAAAAGACAAAGGAACTAAATATCACAAATATTTTGTTAGAATTCTGTGGGAAAATATAAGCTAATTAATGATATCATTAAAGGCACTGAAGAGAATGTCTTCTTGAATATGTTTAAATTTACATAAACATACATAAGAGTTAAAGTCTAAACTCATGGCTGCCAACTCTTTCTCACTATACTTTTTAGAGTTATCATCTGTGTCTCACCCCATGTGTGGATATATTCCAGGACTCTACTTCTTTTGTATTTGTGCCCTTTTGCTTATTGATTTCATAAATTTCCATGGGTCTAATCATCATATATAATATTTTCTAGGAAGATTTTGACTCATTTTAAATATAACCCCCCCTCTAAAAAAAAGTAATCAGAATTTTAAACCATATGTGCAAAAGATAGAAGGTCATTAAAAGAGGATAAATATTTCCAAGTGGAAAAAATAATAATAAGAGAATAGCATAAGCTTATAATGAGCTGTCTGGAAATGAAAACTATGGGCAACAATAGGGCATTTATGTGTGTACTGGAACTAAGAGGGAAATCAGCAAACAAATAAGAGCCCTTCTTGGGGATGATAACACATGAAGGCAAGACTGTTCAATTCTTGTTTTGTTTACACTTTCTTTCATAAAAAGAATCATAGAATCTTAGAGTTAGATGGGATCTCCGAGGTCATTTAGTTAAGCAAAATAATCTTTAGACTGAGAAAGGTATTTTTTAAACCTCCTTAGGGAGCTGGAACTCAATATTAGTGAGAACATTTGAAGGTTTGCAAAGGGCTTCACCTAAACTACCACATTTTATTCTAACAATGACCTTGTGAAGTTAGAACTATTAATATACCCATTTTACAGAGGAGGAAATGAGCTTAAAATAATAACTAGATGCATTTAAAGAACTTATTGCTAGATTTGAACATTTCAGGATACTGAAAAAGAAAAAAAAAGATCAGTCATAGAAAAGGCAAGGCCAAACTACAGATGGACAAATGTTTTATGTAATATATAATTTTTTAAACTACAGATTGGCAGATGAACTTGATTGCTTACAGTATTTATTACTAGAATACATTTTTAAAAGAATTGATTGTGAACATTAAAAAAATGAAATAGTTTTCTAAAAGCTTATATGGTCTGAACAAGTCACACTAGACTAAAGTCATTTCCTTTTCTGATAGTTTACTGGCATAGCAATATAATCTCATAAACATAGCAATTTATGGAATTTAATAGGCTATTTCCTTGGGGACAAGATGGAAAGGTGTGTGTTTGATAAATATATGGGTAGGTAGAATTGGAACTGTTTAAATGACAAAGAATAGTCATTAGACATGGCATCCTATACTCAGTCATGGACTGTATCTATTGCCTCAACTTTCTTACCTCACAATAACTTCTTAACTCCTCATAACATAACTTCTATTTCAACTGCTCAGCTGAAACTTCTCTCTCCATGGTCAACACAAATCCCTTTATTTCTAATGAGTCGAAAGGTGGCAAGGGAAAAAAAGGAAAAAAAATACATGATACTTTGATTATATATTTAAAAGGAATAACAAGTTGTACATAATAGATTTGTAATTTCACATGCAATATTTAAAAAAAGATTATTATACTATGTTATAGAAAAATTTGTTTTATCTCATAAATAAAAATAAAATAAAATAAATCTTAAAATTTCACTGGCATTTTCTCAGCCCTTACCATTCTTTACCTCTCTCTAGCATTTGATGTCTTTGCTGTCCCCCCTCCTTTTAAATGCTTTCTCTTCCCTAAGTTTTCATGAAATTGCTCAGTCATGATTCTTTTCATGCATGACTGCCAACTTCTTCCCAATATACTTTTCAGAGTCATCATTTACCTTGCCCTATGTGTCAGGTATACTCTAAGACTTTATTTTTTGTTGATATTATAAATTCCCATGGGTTGAACCATCATAAAACAGATGACAATAAAAATCAACATATGTGTATGTATGTATATATATATACATATATATATATATATATATATATATATATATATATATCTTTCTCTTAAACATCAATCCATGCCTCTAACTTTCTGATATTATACAAACACACACACACATATTACATAAAACATTTGTCCATGTCTCTAACTACCTGAATATCGCATATGAATCTCAAACTCAACATGGTCAAAGATAAAACTTCCAACTCATCTCCAAAGCCATCCTTCATTATAATGCCTTTATTTTTATCAAAGCCACCATCATTTTTTTTCTACTCACCAAAGTTCATGATATAGGAGTTCTCTGAACTTACCACAATCTTTAATGTAATAAAAGCTTAATAAATGCTTGTTGAATTTAATTTAATTTACGTGACTGATGACATTTTGGAGTGTACCATTTAGTAGTGTCCCAAACACCTGTCCTCGACTTCATTTCATTTACAATCAATGACTAGAATAAAGGCAAAGAAAACATATCTATTAAATTTATGGGTTATTCACATCTGGGAGAGAGAGCTAATATCTGAGGAAAAAGTCAGATTTAAAAAAAAAATTTTAATAAACTTAGAAGAATAAACCAAGACTAATAAGATGAACTTTATATCAACATTCCAACAGATATGTAAACTTAGTGATCTGGAGATTCCTTCCTTCACTGAAGATTGCAATATACCCATGTCTTCTCATTCTGTAGAATTCCTGATCATCATTTTTATAGGTCCTACACAATGGTTCTACCTAATAAGCTGAAGGTTTTGACTGGGACTTACATGGGCTGCAAAATTCTGGATCTATATTCAATTTGTAAAAAGGTTAAATTAAGTAAGAATAAATAGAAAGCCCCATATTTGGTTTAAAAAACTTCAACTTCATTTGTACAGGATAGAAGAGATATAGCTAAACAACTATTCAAGTGAAAACAAAAAGATCTGAAAGTTTTCATGGACTTTAAGCTCAATACAATTCAACAGTTTGACATGAAAGCCAAAAATGTTTGACTACATCAGGATTATTCTCCTTCCTTTCCTCTTTCATATAATCTTTTTTCATTACCATAGCTATTATTTAGTTAATGTTTTAAAGTTACAAAACACTTTCCACATATTTTCTCTCATGATGCTCAAACCAACCTCATGGATTGTTAGTGAGGCATATTGCCTTGCTGCAGTGGGAACCCAGTTGAGATTAGGTAGCTTTTTTTATGAACTCCAAAAATGTTTTCATTATTTTCTCCAGTTTCATTTAGCACTATGTGAGTAGGAACAAAAGGAAGTGCATGGTAGGAGAAAATAAAAAGTAAGGCTTGGCAGAAAATATGTTTGTTAGAAGAGACAAGAGACGGGGGGCGGAGCCAAGATGGCGGAGTAGAAACAGCTCGTACAAGCCTCTCTGCCCCCAGATTCCCCCCAAACGATGTAAAAGAGGACTCTGAACAACTTCTGGAGCCCCAGCACCCACAGAACGACACAGAGAAGCTAACCTCCCGCTGAGGACAGCCCAGCAGTCCTGCAGGAAGGACCAGCACAGTGGTCTGGGACCTGGCAGCGTGCAGTGCACAGAGCACAGGAGCCGAGCCGAGCCAAGGTCCTCATGAGCCGAGGTTTTAGCCCCAGGGCAGCAGGGCCAGCAGCCAGCTGGAGGAACCCCAGAACACCAGGAGCTGTGGCGAATCCAGAATTATCAACATAGACTTGCCTGGGACAAAGTAAGAGGTTAGTGTCCTATGGACTTTGGGACTGGTATTAGGGAATGCGTCGGCTCCCTCCCCTGGGGGCTAGAAGCTGCTGAGGACAAAAGCCATTTTGTAGTTTTCAGAGGCAGCTCCCGCTCCCAGCCTGCAAATTTGTAGGGAGATCCAGCGATCAGTCTTGGGGGGTAATCGCTCTTGCTTTAACCTCCCTGGATCTGGATTGTGATCTAGGGTGGAAGTCGTGGGTGGGTTTACAGCTTGCCAGAAACAGAAGTTGCCCCCCACACATTCAGGACAAAAATTCCTTTATCTGGCCTTAAAGCCATAGTGTGGCAACAAGCCCAAAAGTCAAGCAATTAAGCGGCAACATGCCAAGGCAAAGGAAACAGAAAAATGCAACCCTAGACTCCTATTTTGGGGGCATAGAGCAGGAAAAGGACTATGAGGTCAGAAGTCCTGCTCCAAAAGCCCCAGGGGAAAACATGAGCAGGTTGCAGGCCATAGAGGACATTAAGAAGGACTTTAAAAATCAAATAAGAGAAGTGGAGGAAAAATTAGAAAGAGAAATGAGAAAGATGCAGGAAAAGTATGAAATGAGGGTCAAACAGCCTGACTGAGGAAAACAACACCTTAAAAAATAGACTAGCTCAAATGGCAAAGGAGGCCCAAAAGGGCAATGAAGAGAAGAATGCCTTAAAAAGTCGAATTTGCTAGATGGAAAAAGAATCTCAAAAGTTCACTGAGGAGATTCATTCCTTCAGAGTTAGACTGGAGCAAATGGAAGCCAATGACTTTATGAGAAATCAAGATGCTGTTAAGCAGATCCAAACAAACGAAAGATTAGAAGGCAATGTGAAATATCTCATGGGAAAAACTACTGACCTGGAAAATAGATCCAGGAGAGACAATTTAAAAATTATTGGACTACCTGAAAGCCATGATCAAGGAAAGAACCTAGAAATCACCCTTCAAGAAATTCTCAAGGAAAACTGCCCTGATGTTTTAGATCCAGGGGGCAAAATAGGGGTTGAAAGAATCCACCGATCACCTCCTGAAAAAGATCCCAAAAAGAAAACTCCCAGGAATATTATAGCCAGGTTCCAGAATCCCCAGATCAAGGAGAAAATACTACAAGCAGCCAGGAAGAAACAATTTCAATATTGTGGAAACACAATCAGAATAGCCCAGGACCTGGCAGCTTCTACACTGAGGATCGAAGGGCATGGAATATGATATTCCAGAGGGCAAAAGAACTGGGAATGAACCCAAGGGTCACCTACCCAGCAAAACTGAGTATTTTGTTTCAGGGGAAAATATGGTCATTCAGTGGAATAGAGGACTTTCAAGCATTCTTGAGGAAAAAACCAGAATTGAATAGAAAATTTGACACCCAGACACAAGAAGGAAGAGATGCCTGAGAAGGTAATCAGGGAAAAGAAATCAAAAGGATCTTATCAAAGTTTAACTATTTACATTCCTATATGGAAAAGCAATAATTGTGACTGATGATAGCTTTCTAACTATGAAAATAATGGAAGAAGGGGGTGTGGTCATATGAATACATATGTGAATGTGTGTGTATATGGTTACAGTTATATATGGATAGAGGGCATAAGTTGAATTTGTTGGGAAGGGAGAATACTCAAGGGATGAAATTATGAGGCCAGAGAGGAAAGTGGCAAGAGGAGATGGGGAGAGACAGGGTAGTGTAAACTATCCCATGCAGAAGAAGCAAGGGGAAGTGGTTGCAAAAGAGGGGGAGAATAAGGAAGGCTAAAAAGGCAAAACCACATTCAAACTGAATTAGGTTCAGGGAGAAAATGACATACATAGTAAATGGGATATCTCAACCTGCAGCAGGATAGGGGGAAGGGGGATGGGAGAAGGGATGATGGATGGGAGGGCATCCTTTGGGTGAGGGGAGGTTGGAAGTACCCACTATAAAAGAGAGACAGGATCATGTAGGGAATGGACCAGGTGGGGGGTGGGATGTGTGGGAGGGAAGTATAAGTAGCCTTGTACAATATATCTACTATAATAATGTTTTGCATGTACATGTACAACATATACTGAATTACTTATCTCCCAAGAGGGAATGGGTGACAAGGGAGGAAGGAAATGGATCTGAAATTTGAGGTCGTAACATTAAATGTTTCAAATATATATAAATACTATTATTAATACTCTTTTGCTTGTAATAGGGCGATAAGATGTGCAGGCATTGGGATGCAAAGACTCACCTTCCTCTAATGGAAAAGTCGATGGGGGTATGGGAGAAGGTATGGGAGAGAGCAGATTGGAGGAAGCGATATCTTGTGGGATTACTGTTCTGGGAGGTTGGGTAGGGGAATAATGGGAGTAAAATGATTGTAACTCAAAATCTGGCGGAAATGAATGATGTAAAACAGAAGTTAATAAAGCATTTGTTTAAAAAAAAAAGAAGAGACAAGAGACTTGAGAGAAAAGGACAATAAAAATTGAAATGGATCATAAAGGGGTTAGTATTGGGAGGGGAGCAGAATGTAGCCAGTTCAGGAATGATGATCTGGGCAATAACTGAAGGGTGTAGGGATCATCAATTGAATGAATAGTTCTATAGTGTCTCAAATAATATTATTGATAAGTTATCTTTGGTAGCAATAAATCTATGTTTTTTAACAGCTCAAATACTCAATTTTTGAAAATTAATTTATTAGTTTAGTTTCAGTTAACAAGATTCAATTCCATAGTTCCTTGATTTTCAAATTTCCTTTACTTCCCTCCTCACTCCCCCCATGACAGCATATAGTTCAGTATAGGATCTGCAAATACATTCATATTAGACATTATTCCAATTACAAAGGCGTATTTTACTAGGTGGGATGAAAGATGGTAAAGAAGAAATAAAACCAAACAATGAAAATAACTAGATCATTTAGTTTGCTTCCATCAGGATTCAGGCTCAGTTCTTTCTAGTTATATCTCTGGATGGTGCATTTCTCTCTTTCTTGAGTCTTGCGGGATTGACTTATATCACTGCATTGCTGAAAAGAGTCCAGTCTGTCATAATTGGTCATCACAGATATGGTATGTCTGTGATTGTATACAAATTTCTTCTGATTCTACTCTTCTCTCTCAGCATCAGTTTGTATAAGTCTCTCCAGGTAATTATGAAATCTGTCACCACCTCGTTTCTTATAGCACCATAATATTCCATTACATTCATATGCCACAACTTGTTTAGCCATTCCCCAATTGATGGGTACCCCTTTAGTTTCCAATTCTTTGAAACCACAAAAAGGGCTGCTATAAATATGTTTGTACATATGGGTCTTCCTCCCACTTGTATTATTTCTTTGGGATATAACCCTAGAAGTGGTATTGTTGGGTCAAAGGGTATGAAATTATTTATAATCCTTTTTTGCATAATTGCAGATTGCTCTCCAGAATGGTTGGATAAGTTCACAACTCCACCAGCAATGTATTAGTGTTCCAATTTGTCCACATCCTCTCCAGCATTTGTCACTTTCTTGTTTTGTCATCTTAGCCAATCTGACTGGAGAGATGTGGTATCTCAGAGTTGTTTTGATTTGCATTTCTCTAATTAATAGTGATTTAGAACATTTCCTCATATGATTATAGATATCTTTAATTTCTTTCTCTGAAAACTGCCTGTTCAAATCCTTTGACCATTTATCAATTGGGGAATGACTTGTATTCATAGAGATTTGGCTCAATTCTCTATAAATTTTAGAAATGAGTCCTTTATCAGAGACAAAAGTTGTAAAAATTCTTTCCCAATTTCTCACCTCCCTCTTGATCTTGGTTACATAGGCTTTGTTTTTACAGAAGCTTTTCAATTTAATATAATCAAAATTATCCATTTTGCATTTTATAATGCTCTCTAATTCTTGTTTGGTCCTAAAGTCTTCCCCTCTCCACAAATCTGTTTCATTTATTATTTTTTAATTATTAATTCAATAATAAATTATTTTATTTATTATATAAATATAATATATATTATCTATATCTTATATATAAAATATATATATAATAAATTATATATATAATACATTATCTTATTTATAGTTTTCTTAATTTCAATTTTATTAATCTCTCATTTGGTTTTCAATATTTCTAATTTAGTACTAAATTGAGGATTTTCAATTTGTTCTTTTTCTAGCTTTTTCAATTGGATGTCCAATTCATTGACCTCCCTTCTCTCTGCTTTAATTAAGTATGCACTTAGGGATATAAAACTTCCCCTGAGAACTGCCTTTAGTGCATCCCACAAATTTTGGTAGGTTGTCTCATTATTATCATTCTCTTGAATGAAATTATTTATTGTTTCTATAATTTCTTCTTTGACTCATCCATTCTTTAGGATTAAATTATTTAATTTCCAATTAGTTTTTAGTCTATCTTTCCCTGGCCCTTTATTGCATGTAATTTTTATTGCATCATGATCTGAGAATGATGCATTTAATATTTCTGCCTTTTTGCATTGGACTGTAAGGTTTTTATGCCCTAGTACGTGGTCTATTTTTGAGTATGTACCATGCACTGCTGAGAAGAAAGTAAATTCCTTTTTAGGCCCATTCAGTTTTCTCCAGAGATCCATCATATCTAGTCTCTCTAAGATTCTATTCACCTCCTTAACTTCTTTCTTGTTTATTTTGAGGTTAGATTTATCGAGTTCAGAGAGGGGGAGATTAAGGTCTCCCACTAGTATAGTTTTGCTATCTATTTCTTCCTCTAATTCCTTTAACTTCTCCTCTAGGAATTTGGATGCTATACCACTTGGTGCATATATATTAAGTAGTGATATTTCTTCATTCTCGATGGTGCCTTTTAGTAGGATATATTTTCCTTCCTTTTCTCTTTTAATTAGATCTATTTTTGCTTTTGCTTTATCTGAGATAAGTATTGCTACCCCTGCTTTTTTTTTTTTACTTTGGCTGAGGCATAATAAATTTTACTCCAACTTTTACCTTTACCCTGTGGGTATCCCTTTGTTTCAAGTGTGTTTCTTGTAGATAGCATATTGTAGGATTATGGTTTTTAATCCATTCTGCTATCAGCCCCTGTTTTATGGGTGGGGGTGAGTCTGACCACTTCAGATTTCTGCCTTTATACCCCTGGGTATAAGTAGGCTTTTGTTGGTGAGGTGAGGTGGGGCTTGTTGGGAACCCTCCCTGTCTTCTCTTCAGACTCCTGGCTGATCAGTTATACCCCTTCTTGGATACTTTCAAGCCTGGGGCTATTTCCATTAACTTGGGATTTCAATCTGGGTGGGAGACTTATCTTTGGGTTTTCTGCTTCATGAAGGAGGGATGGAAAGATCAGAGCAGCTAGAATTTACTTTGCCAGTCCAGCCCCTGTATTATACAGGCAGGCAGTTTCTAACCTTCCAGGCTAGGGGCCTAATGCAGCTGGAGAAGCCACTCTCTCCCCTGGGGGCCCGACTCTCCTACCTGGCTCCAAGGACCCTTCCTGTCCCTTCCTGAGATGAAGGGGAGATGATTGCGATTTGTCTTTGGTAAGTCTGCAGGCTGGGCCTTTTTCTCTCCCTGGTGTAGTCTGCTTGTCTGCTTTTAGGTCTGAGCTGTGCAGACCCCATGTGCTCTGTTCTTGTCCTGTCCAGACACACAGAGCAACCTCCTGGGCTGGACTCTGCCATGCTCCATCTTCCAGTGGGCTCCGTCACTCCGGAATCCGCTCAGATTCACCCTTTGAGAATTAGTGACGGAGGAGCTCAGCGAGGTTACTGCTTCCTTTTGCCCATCTTGGCTCCTCAGTCACTCAATTGTTACAGTAAATCAGATACAAAAGATTCTGCAACTTAAAGTTCAAGTGTTACATTTACATTTTACTTTAGCACCATTCAACTCCAGGTAAAACATATTTGTTGCTTCTTCCTTCTTAGATTCTTAGATCCTTCTTAGATCCTTCTTAGATTCCTGGAAGCAAGAAGAAATTGTCCACTTGATTAGAAAAAAGAAAATGAGGTATAGGGTATACTCAACTAAACCCAGAGTGGGGGAAAAATAAACTTAATGGGGACTACATTAGTACAGCAAATAGAGTGCTGGACTTGAAGTTAGGAAGACCTGAGCTCAAATTTTGCCTCAGACACCAGCTGTATATCTCAGGTGAAATATCCTCTCTTAGACTCAGATTGCTCATCTATAAAATGAGAAAATAACAACATCTTCCTCATAGGGTTGTTGTTAAGATAAAATGAAATAATATATTTTTGCAAATCTAAAGCTCCATATAAATGCTAGCTCTTGCTGTTTCTTACAGGGTGTTCCAAAAGTCCCAGTGCAGGTTTAAGCTTTAATGTTTTGAATAGTTTAAAACTGCACTAAGACTTTTGGAGCAGCATATAACATATATGTATATGTATATATATATATATAATAAACATATATAAATATGCATGCCCATATGTGTGCATATAATGTATGTATACATATAATACATGTGTATTATGAATGTGCACATTATAATTTTTGGAGAACTGAGCTGAGTCAGGACATCTGAGTAATTATTAGTAGCTCTGAAGTTAACCAGTTTTATGGAGGTTGATAACTTGCTTTACTACTCTGTGCTTGAGTTTCTTCATGTGTAAAATAAGAATGATAATACATAATCTTTGATGTACCTCAAATTAACAATTTGAAAAAAAATATGACATCTATAAAGTATGTTATTTGCATTGATAGTGCAGAAACACAGAAACTCAGAGTTTGAAGGGACTGGATGCATTTTGTCATCTAACTCTTAAGTTGAACAAGAATCTTTTGAAACATCCTCTGAAAGGATCATTTTTGGCTCCACTTATAGATGTTAAATGTTAGGGAACACACTACCAATAACATAGCTCATTCCACTTCATGAGGTTTATTGGGGTTTATTGGTTGATTTTTCCTTTGATATGAGGAAAGCCACTATGTAAGTTGCTTCTCTGTAACTTAAAACCTTTGCTTCTAATTTTTCCCTATGGTGATTAGGGAAACAAGTATAATTCATCTTTTATATGACACCCTTTTCCATACTCAACAGTCTTCTACCGGCTAACCACATTGACTTCTTCCAATCAGTTTTCATACTTTATTTACCCTATGCTTCTTTTCCATTCTGTATTGCTTATTATGGACATGCTCTAATTTATCAATTTCCCTCCTATGTTGTGATGTGCACAAAAGTACAGATGTTCCAGATGTGGTATAAACAGGATGATCTTTTTTTTTGTGGACATTCTGATACTACAGCAGGCTACCTAGCTCATAGTGACCTTACATCATTCTGCCTCCAATTGTAACAGTTACATCTCTATATCTAAAATGGGAAGAAATGTGTGTATAAATATAAGCACAAATGTACTATATATACATATCTATAAAGCACAATACATACAGACATACCACTTAGCACATAGCAGGTACTAAGAAGTTGATATTCCCTTCCTTTCTCCATATATACACATGTCTACTTAACACATGTATGTGCATATATATGTATATAAGCATAAGTAATACATGCATATAACATGAACACACACAAACACACATATATGTTTACTAATCATTTAGGTGGAATAAAATTGGTATATTGATATTTCACATTTCTGTCATTCATTTAAACACAGATTCCCTCTCTCATATTCATTTACAACTTCACAAGGCAACCTTAAAATATTAACTTAAACTTGCAGAGTGGGGAACCTGTGGCCTCAAGGCCACATGTGGCCCTCTAGGTCCTGGAGTGTAGTCCTTGACTGAGTACAACTTTACAAAACAAACCCCCTTAATAAAAGGATTTGTTCTGTAAAACTTTATGCAAGGCTGAACCCAAGGGCACATGTGACTTGCAGTCCAGAGGTTTCCCAGCCTGAACATTAAAGATGTGATTTATGACTGAGAGAGAGAGACATAGACAGAGACAGAAACAGACACCATGTTCCAGCTTCTTCTCTTTCCTTTTTCCTACTTAAAAAAATGAAATCCAGGCAATGTAGTATAGTAGACAATGGGTCAGTCTTGGTTCAAATTCTGCCCCTAATTTGTATTAACTCTATCGTCATTTGACTTCTCAATGCTTCAGGAGACTCTCTAAGACTATACGTTATATGGAGCTGTCTACTCGAATTGATTAACAAGGTTTCTATATTGGGATTTTTTTTGTGCTTATCCCACCCTCTCCTCTCTTATCCTGCCTCTCCCCCTAAAGAGGTGATCAATTAAAAAACAACAGTTTTGAAATTGATGATTTTCCTTAATATATTGTGTGGTGGTCTCTGTATGCTGTAGGAAGCACTGTAAGTGAATACAGAAGGGAGTAACAATACATTAAAATGAAGAAAGGAAGACTTTTGAAAAAGAAATAATTGGAATGAGATTATTTAAGCCATTACTAGCTCTACCTATATCATAGATACCAGAGAAGGAAAGTTTATTTTTAATATAAGAGCTCTATTTAAATGTGTTATTATAAAGAGAGCATGCTTTAACAAAATGAATTTATTGCATAGGGATCTTTTATTCCATAAGTGCAGGGTTTCTTGCTATTAAAAAACTAAAAGTAAAATTGCAAATTCATAAAATTGTTAAAATAAGATGAAAAATCTGTGTGTTATTTTGGAAAGAGTACTGGTTTTGGAGTCAAAAGAACTGTGTTCAAAACCCAAGTCTTATTCTATATGTAAGGCCCTTGACAAGTCAATTACCTTCTTCAAAACTGTTTCCTCATCTGTAAAATAGGGTGATTGAGCACTACATGCCTTCTGCTGTCCTTTACAGCAGCCTACCTATGATCTTATAACCTTGAGGTGGTGATATGATTCCTAATTCAATTAAATTTCATAAAGATTTATTAAGCAGTTAAAAAGATAGCAATGGTTTTTAATTGCCCTTATGGTGGCAGGATAGAGTTCATTGTTCTCTGTTTCACCCCTTCTGGTAAAACTGATAATATGCTATTGGATTTTGTTTAATTCCTGAGCTATTGAGTTGTGATATTCACATTCCTTGGCATATATAGTATATGGAATCAAAAAGAGAATTTTTTTAATCAAATGTCAATGAAGAATGTTGGGCCTTTTAGTTCAAAGGAGCCTTGATGATGTGCAAAGTATTGAAGGCTATAAAGAGATATGTAAAGAATAACTCCCATCATCAAGAGACTTACACTTCAGTGGAAGTGATGGTTGCCATATAAAACAAATAACTATTATAAAAAACAAAACAAAACATGTGCCTTTGATGTAGTTTCAGGAAAATCTAAATTACATGAGCTACTTAGAAACTCTCTCCCTCGCCACCTGAGAGGGACTGCATCTTTTGAATTTGCCAGACATTGACAGAGAAGCATCATCCTCTTTTATCGAGACTGTACTCACGGCCTGGTACCTATGGGACTTCCAGGACAGACTGCACTTGCATTTTATAAATTGGCTTGGGAGACATCAGTAAACAGGCCACACCCTAGAACAAGGTAGCAGTTATGTTCTTTGAAAACTATAACTATTTCATTTCTGCCTGTGTAATCCCAATGACTATAACAAGACCTGTGTGTCAAAGACCAGTGATAGTGAGTTTTGGAACTCTGCAATAAGACATTATAAATTGGGGGGAATAAACAAAATTCTCTGAGAATTTCAGGCAAGGAAAGAGCATATAAAACTTGGAGGTTTATGGAAAGTTTTCCTGTTTGTTTGCTTATTTTTTTAAAAAATTAATTTAATTAATTTACTCATTTACAAAAAAATAAGAGAGGGATTAGATGATCACAGGTTCTAGAATATGAGAACCTGGGTTCAAATATTACTTCTCATAGTTACTAGTTACTGTCTGGGTCTCAGACTCTCTAGGTTGAGATTTGATGACTTCTGTGTTCCTTTTCAATTCTAAAAATAACGAGAAAGATAAGAATAGCCTTTATAGATCATTTTGAGGTTTGCAAAGCTATTTACATTTTTCCATGTATTGTTCCATTTGATCCCCAGAATGACACTGGGAGTTAGTGCTATTATTGTAATCTTTAATTAGTGCTATTATTATCCCCATTTTATAGAGGAGGAAATTGAATCTGAGAGATTCAGAGACTTGATCTAAGATGCACAGCTATTATGTATCTGAAGCAGAATTCAAAATCAGATCTTGACCTGGTCCTTTCAGTCTCATTCTATTGTCATTCTGTTATTTGATTGTCCAATTTATTTTTTCTATAAATCAAAGTTGTTACTAGTAAACTGCACTTTATCCTAGAGTGCTGATAAGAGAAGAGAAGGGTAAGCAGGATTTCCACCATGAATTAATGGATGACAAAGGTGATAGTCTCACTGTCACTGCCACCTCTAGGGTCGTCGTAGTATCTCTTCACAGCCTCTGCTTCCTCTAGGACCAGATGCATTCCTTCCCATTTTCTGGAATAACCATAGCCTCCTCTGGTCATTCTGTTCTCTGTGTCACCATCTTTCTTCTTCCACTCCCCCTACAATTGTTTTTGCCTCAGGTGAAAAAAATCTAGTCATATACCTCATGAAAATCCGGATTTTACTAAATTGGTTTTTGCTTAAAGCAAGCTGCATCTGTATATGGGATTTCACTGTCTTATGATGTTATGAATCTTATATACCTCCACCAAACTCAATTCATTGCCTGAGTTAAAAAAATGTAAACAACTCCAGCACTGCCTTTTTATAACATAACCCCAGGACTGTTAAATGCTCATGCCATTTACTCTAAAGTAGTCAAAAATCTGAGCCATGCATTGCATAAGTAACAGAATCATAGCGGCCTCCCATTGTAATCCTGGGAGATGCATGCAGTGTTTTAGAAAATCAAATGCTGTTCCATTTGACGTTTTGACAAGTAATTTCGACAACAATATACATTTGGCTAACTCATGAACGTAGTACTTCTCGTCCTCTATGTTGTGCACGGGTTGCACTATGCTAAGAATGACAACAATTACAGAACTGACTTACATCTGCCAAGTGAACAGATGGTCTGGTAGTTTAGCGAAACAATAGCAAAGAAAAAAAAGGGCTGGGGGAGGGAGAAAAATTCCAAAATAGAAAATAATGACAATTAAACTATAGGAAGATAGAGTCGAAGATATTGCCTCATTTATTATTGAAGTGCATTAAATGAAAAAGAAAGGTCTAGAGTTATTTCATTTCTCTCACACTTCTGTTGCATCCAATTTTAAACCACTTGAGACCGCTAAGCTATAAAATGATGATGCTGACAGCCCAGCTTAAAGAAATAGCTGTTCTTCAAGAAGGATTTTTTTTAAGTGAAGTTGATACCAGTGGAAGGCTTACATTTTGATAACCTTACATACCTTAGGGTTTTAATTTTATCGCTGAGACATATACAATACAAGCAGAAGGAATAAGAACTTTATCCATACAAACCCCAATTCTTCGTCTGACTCAGAGAAAGAATCTGCAAGGGGATGATAAAATTTTTCATCCCCTAAAATCTTTGTGCTCTCTCCAGTCTTTGGCCTTTCCTGTGGAAGGTACCCAGGAAGATGCTCACGGGTGGGAAACAAATTCCTGTCCTATCAGAACACCACTGAAATAATGCATTAATTTGATATGTTACTAAATGCCAGTCAAGTGACTTCCTGTCTAGTTTTGATGAATTCATAAGTTATTTAAACTGGAAACAGTGGTTCAGAAGTATACAGTTTTATTAGCCATCTTTGAACCTTTGACTTATGTAGTACTCTGTGATGGGGGTTTGAATTGCTGATCAGGACATAATAATTGGATTTTCTTCTTCCTCTTGTATCTGTTGACCTGCTAATTCATGATTTGAACGTATGATATTAAAATGATAGCATGAAGCAATAACCAAACAGTCTATATTTATTTTTAAATGATCTCTTTTTGTATTTGGCATTTTTCTTGATATTCTAGACCTTCATGTTCCTTCAAATGAATTTTGTTATTATTTTGTCTACTTCTATGAAATATCCTCTTGGTAGCATAGCACTGAAATTGTAAAGTTATTTAGGTCTTATAATTTTTGCTTTATTGGCATGAATTAAACATGAACAATGCCTATCTCTTCAATTATTTAAATATGCCATCTTGTTCTTAAAGAACAGATCATAATTGTCTTCGGATGTCTAGAGACTGCTTTGATCAATAAACCCCCAAATGCACTTTGTAGTTATTTGGAATTTCTCACTATTTACTTGTAGCTTTTGTTATTGCTATATAGAAATGCTTATGGTTTTTGTGGATTCATTTTTTATTTGCTACTTTACTAAATCATTCTATCATTTTCTTTCTCTCTCTTTCTCTCTCTATCTGTTATTGTAATAGATTCCATGGGGTTTTCTAAGTAAATCATAGGTATCTGAAAAAAATAGCTTCACCTCTTTTCCCTTGATATTTAGGACTTCATTTTTTCTCTTTTATTAATAACCTTTCCCTTTCTAGAACTATGTTAAATAACGTGGAAAGGAAACATACTTGTTTTCTTCCAATATTAAGTGGAAAACATCAATTCTTTTTCCATTATACATAATGGTACTTTTGATTTTAACTATCTATTTTTTTTTTTTTTAAGCAATTGGGGTTAAGTAACTTGCTCAAGGTTACACGGCTAGTCATTTGATTTATGCATGGGTGCTCGTTTTCTGAGGCCGGATCTGATCTCGGGTCATCCCAACTCCGAGGCCAGCGCTCTTACTCACTGCGCCACCTAGCCGCCCCTTTAGGGCAACTGGAGTTAAGTAACTTGCCCAAGGTTACACGGCTAGGTTTTTGTTTGTGCGGATTAAGTGTCGGAGGCCGGCTCCGAACTCAGGACCTTCTGATTCCAGGGCCGGCGCTCTATTCACTGCGCCACCTAGCCGCCCCAGAACTATCTATTTTTTTTTATCATATCACTGTCATGTTTTTGATATTTTTGTTGTTTTTGTTATTATTGTTGTTTTCAACAAAATAAGTGTTTAGAGGATTTTCCCTACACTTATTGATATGATTAAGTGTTTCTGATTGTTTTCACTTTAATATGATGTTATGTTCATTGTTTTTCTAATTTTTAATCTTGGTATTTCAATCTTGCATCCTTGGTATTAGTTCAATTTTGTCACAGCGATTCAAATATTTGTCTATCTAACAATACAAAGAACTAAGTACTGGTGATCTTTACACTCCCTCTCTCTGTTAACTAGTATTTTTTCCATACTACTTACTAATGACACCAAATATCTCCTCCTCTAAAACAAAAACTAAACTAAACTAAACCAAACAAAAATCAACCTCTCTCCCATTCATTCCTGTTAGCTATCATTCTATTTCTGTTCTTCATTTTCTTGCTACCTATCTTGAGAATGCTCTCTATAATGTATGTGTCCATTTCTTATCACTCCTTTCATAATTCTCTTCATGCTGGCTTCTGATCTCAACATTCTCATAAAACTTCTTTTCTCAATATTCCAGCGATCTTTTAATTTCCAGTTCTTTTCTCAATTTTCATCCTTCTAGACCATCTGATAGTGTTTGATATTGTTGATTGTCTTCTGCTACTTGATACTCTCTTTTTCCCCTTTAGGCTTTCCTGCTAGTGCTGTCTCCTTAATTTTTTAATGTTCTTTCTCAGTATCCTGTGCTGAATTTTTATTCAGGTCATGATCATTAACTTTGAGGTATCCTTTAAGGCTCTGTCCTACATGTCCTTCTTTTCTTCATTCATCCAATTTCACTTGATGATTTTACCAGCTCCCATGAATTGAATTATCATCTTTGTACATGTGATTGTTATTTTTATGTCTCTTTTCTAACCTCCAGTCTTGCCTCTTTAATTGCCATTGCCAATTCAATTGGACATTATTGAAATGGGTGTCTTGTAGAAATTTAAAACTCAACATATACAAAACAGAACTAATTATCTTTTCTGCTACATCTTCTTTTCTTCCTAATGTTCTTATTTTTATTGAGGGTACCACCATCTTCACAGTCACTCAGGCTCACAACCTAGGTATCATCCATGCCTTCTCACCCTCATTTCCTTGCTTGCCCCATATATATTCAATCCATTGTCAAATCCTTTGGTTTTTACCTTCACTAAATCTCCTAAGTATGGTCCCTTCTTTCCTCTGATACTGCTATTAGCTTGGTATAAGTTCTCATCACATCATATGTAGATGTTTTTAATAATTTGATTGCTATCTCTGCCTCAATTCTTTCTTCATTCCAATCCATATTTCCCACTCAGTTGTCAAAATGATCTTTGTAAGGCTGCTTTATTGACCCCACCTCTAGCTCCAATCAGTTTCAGGGGCTTCTTTTTGTCATAGGATCAAATATATAATCCTTTCTTTATCTTTTGCTGCACTCCATAACCTAGCCCTTTCTTACATTTCCAGTCCCCTTACTCCTTATATCTTCCCTTTCCTTCCCATCCCCTAAGAGATAACTCTGTGATCCATTATCACTGGTCTCCATACTTTCTGCACACTAGATATTCATTTTCTTGACTCTAGGAATTTTCTCTGACTGTCCTCTATACCTAGAATTCTCTTTTTCCTCTTCTCTGCCTTCCATCTTTCCTGGCTTCTCTCAAATCTCAGTTACAATTCCAAATTCTGAAAGAAGCTCCTCCTGATCCCCTTTAATTCTACTACCTCCCCCTGTTGATTATCTCTTATTTATCTTGTATAACTCTTTGTTTGTATGTAGTTGTTTTCATGTTGTCTCTCTCATTAGACTGTAAGGTTTTTGAGAACAAAGCCTGTCATTTACTTTCTTTCCTTTTTTTTTTTAGTTTTTTTAACCCCCTAGTTTAGCATAGTACCTGGTACATAGTAGGCACTTAATAAAAATTTGTTGGTTGAATTTGGACAAAATACTCTAGATGAGTGAGTGATAAAAATTCCCTCTTTTACTCTGTGCACTAAACTCCTATTAATATTGCAATGTCACAGATGATGAAATTCTATTTCATGAGGCTCTTGCTCTGGGCTCACACGAAGTTGGATTACATTCTGTCCTGTGTGAGGCTGTCTTCTGACAAAATGGGTCATGCTTGTTTTCTTAAACTACTTGAATCCATGTGCTTTTGCCCTGGATCTCAAGGGAAAAATGTATTTAAGTTTAGATTTGGTTCATTTCAATAGTTTCTCCAAAGTGGGGAATAGAGAAAGGTCCTAAGTACGCAGTGTAGATCAGGTGCAGGGTTGCTATTATTTCCTTTAAACTAAATGGATACTAAAACAAATAAATAAAAACAAGTCACAAGCTAATATTGACCAAAGGAGAGAAGAAAAAAAAATCTTTAATAGCAGTAGTACCTTATAACTATCATTATACTTGGCAGGGATGTTGATACCTAAAACATCAAAGTAAAACATTTTGTAGAAACATTTCATCTCCACTTAGGTTCTGTACTATCTCTGCAAAGTTCCTTCTTTTCTCCCAAGAGAGACCAGGCCATGGATTTGACTTCCTGTTGTTCTCCAAAAATTGTTATACTATAGTGGAGACTTCCCACACTGCATCAAAGTACTGATTGATGATGCAGTAGTTCCATGTATTTTGAACATGCGATATTGTCTCCAAGATCACAAATATCCACCTCATAGTTACCATTCAGTCATTTGCACTCAAGAGAGAAACACAGAAGCAGAACAGGAAGCTTGAGCTTTGAGATCCAGTCTCAAGCTCAGCCCAGCCAGCTCATTAACCAATTGTCATGTGGGAGGAGTATGCTGTTTCTTCAAGGGCAGGGGGAAGAATGAACACAGCCTTCCTTCTCTTAGAGGAATTCAGGGATGGTGAGCCACATGTTACATAATCCAGCTATAAAAAGAAAGAGAGCATTAGGGAATGGAATCATTCTTTTGAAACCCATACAGCACTCTACCCCCATAAAAGAGAAAAATGGGATCAAGGTTTTGCTGTGTCATCCCAAAGTGCCAATTCCTTCATTGATGAGACAGAACACGAGACCCACTAGGAATGGTTCAAGAAGAAAACTATAAAGGGGGGCATGCTTATTTTCTTGCCCACTACTGCTGTAGTTGTACCTGGGGCTTACCAGAGATGCAACAGGCTTCTTTTGGGGTGCAGTGAATTCACCATTACTAGACATTCTTGAAAAACACTCCACTTGACAAACTGTAAATCATCATCATTACTTTTTTGGAAAGTATTCAATATAGATGACCACAGAAGTTCCCTCTAACTCTCATTTTTTGATTCTATGACTCTAGGATTCCCTGTCTCCAATATTTAACCTTTTACTGATGATTCAAGATCATCATTATAAAGATTCATTGATACTACACATTACCTTTACCTGCCATTGATTAATACTGGGCTATTTGCCCTTACAGGGAATTTTCTGTGTCTACACTAACTTTTGAGTTCTTATGTCTTTTTGGAGAAGGTGTTTTTGTTGTTTGTTATTGTTTTAATCTCCACTCATGTTGTGACTTCTAGGTCCTTTATACATGCTTGCTGCTAGCAATATATCCCCCTCCTTTTCATATTCCCTTTTTCCAGTATTACTTGGGAAACAAAAAAAAATGTATACTGTTAAGATTATGTTTAAAAAAAGAAAAATTAGGTTCTCAATTGAGCCTGAGGAGCTCTGCCATGAAATCATCCAAGTTTTATTTCATTGAGCTTAGTGAGAGCTATTTTGATTACCTGCCATTCTTTTTTTATCTACTCATTCCTTGGACATTTCTTATGTCATTGACTTTGCCATATAAGTGACTTCTGGGTTACTGGGAGGGGGGCATTCCCTAACTAGAGTAATAACTAGGAATGTTTTTTCTTCATTGATGGAAAAAAAGAACTGAACAGAGCTGGCAGTAAGGGTACAACTCTGAGGACAGATAATTTGAGACATAGCCACACCCAGAGAAGAAACAATCTGACCCTTGCCACTGTGGGAGGCTGGAGGGAAGTTGGCACCGGTGATGAGAGTCATGGTAATAAAATCATGAGAACTATACTATATAGTGGTGGTGTAGGACAGCAGAAGACTGTGAAATAAATACCACAATAATAGCTGCCTTATGGATAAAGTATACCTGGGGGAGGAAGCAACATGCACAGGAATAGGAACAACAGGGACTTCTGGGGAGGAAATGCTTTCTTCCTGCCATTTTGACAAACTGTGACAAAGCCCATTTCACCCCATGTCAGTTACATCTCTATTTCTACTCTCTATTTTATCAGTGGTTCATCTAGATAAAATGATTCTAAGCTTTTAATTTAACTTTCAAAATTCCTATATCGAGTCCTTTTGATTCATTTATCTCTAGTCTCTTTGGTATATCTCCAATAAGTCCACACTGAGCACACCATTCCAGGTGTCGTTTTGGCAAGGACTACTTTCTCGGCTTCGTGTTATAATTAATGCCTATGGGCCTATGGCCTGTTACCAAATTAGATCTATGTTTGCCATGTTTCAATGTAATGTGTTACTCTTGGGTCCTATTTTACCCCTTCTACTTTGCATTGCTGATTTGTATTTTTCTTGAATATAGTGAATGTTCAGGTTTTGTAAGTGTGCTTTTTCAAAGAAAGTGCTATTTACTAATGAGCCTTAATCTTTCGCTAGCTATAAACATCTGAAATTTAGTCTCTCTTTTCACCCAATCTCTACCTGTTTACTCTCCATCCTTTAAGACAAACTGCAAATGTGACATTCATTTCTTCCTTCATTAATTCAATTATTATTCATTAAGAATCTACTATAGAGACACAAAAATAATTAAACCATTGTCCTTTCCCTTCTGATCCCCTTAGAGAAAAAAAAAGTGTTTTCTCCTCATTAACCCTCATCCATATGTCTGTCATACTCTTATTATATACTATTTTAGTTATTTGCAAACATGTTTTATCTCTTTTACTATATTGTAATGTCCTTGAAGGAAGAGAGAAGATCTTGCACATCAAAGGAGATTAATATATGCTTTTTGAATATAAATGAATCTCTTTAATTTTATTTGTAAATAGGATATTAAGATTATTTGTATATGAAATAATGAGATATTGACTACACACTGTGAGGGCCACTTTTAGGTCACTTTCTCTCAAGGGGGCTGCTCTAAGGTAAAATTTTATCACAAAATTGTCTTTGGTATCTCCATTCACCCTTTTCTTTACCCTTTTAAGATCTAGTATCATCCCTAATTCTCTCCTTCAGTTCTCTCCACTCCCCATTACTCTCTACTTTTCGGAAAGCTTCATATAAGTTATTGTATAACTCATTAGGTAATTAAGGCACTTTGTTACCTTTCTAACTGGTTTGTATATATATATATATATATATATATATATATATATTTTTTTTTAAAGCAATTGGGGTTAAGTAACTTGCTCAAGGTTACATGGCTAGTCATTTGATTTATGCGTGGGTACTCATTTTCTGAGGCCGGATCTGATCTCGGGTCATCCAAACTCCGAGGCCGGTGCTCTTACTCACTGCGCCACCTAGCCGCCCTTTTAGGGCAATTGGGGTTAAGTAACTTGCCCAAGGTTACACGGCTAGGTTTTTGTTTGTGCGGATTAGGTGTCGGGGGCCGGCTCCAAACTCAGGTTGGTTTGTATATTTTAAGCCTTAGTGATGAATGAGAAGCTTATTTCTTTTAAAAAGTTTCAGAAGTCAGAGCATTTGGGGAAGATATTCTGTGAGCAAGTCATTCCCAAGCCTCTGAAAATATGCCATATATATAGCCAGCCATTTTGTCTACTCAAGAGTCACCTTAGTCTCTAATCCATGCTTACTTCCCCAAAGAAGTTGGTTCATTCATATGACAGAAAATTAGGATGGATCCTTTAGCTTAGCCATAGTTGCTGCTTAGCAGTCACGTATTATCTTCCTTTACTGACAATTTTTAGCTTATTTTCAGTCCTAACCAAGAGTAGCCATTGGTATTCATTTCATAAGTGACACTTTGAGGTACTTTTTAATGAAACACTTGATGAAATCAATAGGTAAAATAATGTCATTGGTTAAGAAATGCATTCATTGGGGTGGCTAGGTGGCACAGTGAGTAGAGTGCCGGCCCTAGAATCAGAAGGACCTGAGTTCGGATCCAGCCTCAGATACTTAACACACACAGACAAAAATCTAGCCATGTAACCTTGGGCAAGTTACTTAAGCCCAATTGCCCTCCAAAAAGCAAAGAAATGCACTCATTCTTTACTGTCCAATAAGTTTGGGAATGAGAAGTCTCTGACTCTTTCCATGCTCTAACTTGGGAGTTCAAGGGAAAGGAAAGGGAAAATAGTTGAGCTGTTTCCACATCACTCTCACAAACCAAGGAGGGAGTGTTCCTCCTTATAAAAGTCTATCCTTCAGTCAACCAATCATCAAGAAGCAGCCTTAGTTGCTACAGACCAGTTCAAGGAGATTCTGTGTCTTCTCAGCAAAGGGATAAAGCATATGTACATCTCTATGGGAACTGTGCTTGCAATAAAGTTCCATGAGCCCAATAAATAGAGATAGTACCTACTGTCTATACTATGTCATTTGATAGTTGAACATATACTACTCTTCATATGTTTAAATCTTTTTTCCCCAGGACACTGCAAAATTCTTGAAGCTAGTCTCTGTTATTTAGTTATTTTGTAAACTGAATAATGTCCTGTGTATATGATAAGGCACTCAAAACATATTAATTTCTAAATGGAAATCAGGTTATCAGCCTATTTTCCCATAAAGAAACTACCATTCATAGCCAAGTGAAATTATGTGACTACAACTTAATGCCTGGTCTTCAGGTAACAGGTATCATTTGGCTAACAATATCATTCAAATTTGCATAGGTTTTCAAAATGGTCAGCCTCTCTCCTCCACCCCCTACCCCTTCTAAAGTAGGTAGTATAGGTATTATCCCCATTGAAAAATCAAGAAAACAAGTAGGTTTTTTTTTTTAAATCCTCTTTGTAAGTCAGTACACTAGGCATTGAGGATGCATGTACAAAGGGAGGTCATTTCAATCCTCAAGAATAAGGAGACTCTGAGAGTTTAGGGATTTTCCCATTATCACACAACTAATAGGTGTATAATATAGGTTTCCAACCCAGTTATTTTGACTCCAAATTCAACACTCTCTTCACTACAACATGCCATCCTCATTATTTCCAATATATCCTGCAGAGCTTTTACTTACCTGGTCAATTTTCAAAGAGTTCAAGATCACATCTTCTTCATACCACAATTGAAACATTTGAATAAATTTAACAAGAATGCATGTAGAGTCTTGCTTAGCTTTAAAAAATGATAAAAATAACAGCTAAGTGACTCAGTGAATACATTACTGGGTATGGAGTCAGGAAGACCTGGATTCAAATGTAGCCTCAGACACTTACTACCTGTGTGACCCCAAGTAAGTCACTTAACTTTTCTTGCCTCAGTTTCCTTCTCAGTAAAGTGAACTGGAGAAGGGAATAGAAAATTGCTCCAATATCTTTGCCAAGAAAACCCAAATAGAGTCATGAGGAGTTAAAAAGGACTGTATAAAAACAATGAACAATTACAGTATGAATGGACACTTAACTTTAAAGGAATATATGTGCAAACAAAAGATTTAGAATTTAAATGAACTATAAGTGTGATGTAACTACCATAGTAGCTGATGTGATTTTAGCCTGCAATTATTCATTCAGATAAAAGGGATGCTCTCATGCTATCATATTCTGTACTGGTATGTATTTACTTCGAAGTCCTTGATTTTTGCTATGTGCTTCTTGTCCTGGTTAAACATTGGTTGCATACCCATCTGTTGGAAAACGGATTTGCAAGATTCACCTGAATTTGAAGGAGCATTTTGAGGAAATTTCAATCACTGTGCTTTCTATGCAGGCATAGTAGATGACAAAACTAAAAAACTCAGCATGTTTTTAATAGGGGAATGGAAATGGCTTCTCTGTGTGTGACAGTTTTGTAGAAATATAATTGGTTCTTGAAATCCAAGCTTTTTCTTAAATTTGATAATCCTGAGCATCTATCTAATATTTACTTCCTCACTTTCCTTTTATTTATTGGCTTGAGATTTTTTAATTTTATTTTATTATTTCATGCATATTTAAAAGGAAGAAATAAAACAAAATCACTTAATTCAAAATAAAGTTTATCAAATAAAACTTAAATATTAAAAACTAACTTATAATACTTGTTTTTTCATTTTGGGGCTCAGGGGAAAATTTTTATAGGATAGAACAATGCAATATAGTCTATATGTAGCTTTAAAACTTGTATATTAGAAATGTAATACACCATATCTGTATTTTCCACTCTCAAAAATATGAATGTTGGGATATCATAGTTTTATGAGATTTAAAGTTGGAAGGTAAATAAGAAATCTTTCAGTCCAATATGTCCTTAGTTTACAAAAGAGAAAACCAAGGCCTAGAAAGGTGAAATGACTTGTCTTTGGCCACACAGATGCCAAAAGTCTAGACAGAATTTTTTAATAAACATAAAGAAAGTAACTCTGTGTATGCTTAGTAAGTCAACAAGTTCTCATAAGGTCAGAGAACAGAAGAGTATGAGAAAGTCCTCGGAAGGTCAGCTGGTTCAACTCCTCCCAAAAGCATAAATGCAATCTGTAAATATTACAGATTGTGATCATTCTGCTAAATCAGCTAAAATATGTATTTTACATTATGTATATTGTCCTTGTCCTTGTCCTTATTTTGTTTCACTAGTCTATCTTTGACTAGAAACTGACTACAAAAGAGTGAGGGAAAACAACTTCTGACCTCTTGTAAGGGCCCTTTAAGACTTTACATGATATCTGAAAACTCACGGAGAACTCAGGATTGCAGTGCTACTCAGGCTGGGTCTTAGAGACACCTGAGTGTGAGCTGTTGCGCCCCCCCCCCCCCCCATGTACAGGTTCAAGGGTTACAGGGTATTGAGCATGTGCTGCTAACAGGGGAGCACTTCCCTCCTGTGAGGAGCCTGTTGCTGAGGCACGTGAGAGAGCAGGGTCGAGAAAAGGGGATAAAAGGAGGGAGGTGAGGTGAAAGAGGGTGGAGAGAAAGAAGAGGGGGCTGTGAACGAGAAAGAGAATAAACAGCAAGATACACTACACCTTGTTATTGGACTCCTTTTTCAATTCGGGAGGAGCAGGCTCTCCCGGGGGTCGTGGGGACGACGAGAGTTGTAGAGGTGACTGGAAAGGAACTCACCAAAGGGGGTTGTGGAGGCAACCTGGGTCGTGGGGGTGACCAGAATCATGGAGGTGATTGGAGAGGTAAGTATAGGCTCCAGTCTGGTAAGGTGGGATCCGTACAACCTCTGACCTTTTCCATTATGTAAACAAATGAAATTGAGGATAGCCAAATGATATATTAGGTATACTTTTGTGGAAAAGTTGAAATTTTTTTTAATTGAAATATTCTTATTTTTTCGCACATTTCCCATCCAACTCCCTTAACTGTGTGCAATTTCATGTGTTTTATTAATTTAAATAATGACTTCTCTTTGTATGTATGTGGCTGTGTACAGTTTTGTCATGTGCATGTATATGTGTGAGTGGGGGCATTTTCTGCATTGCTTTGATTTTGTTTCCCCAAAGAGAACTTACAACTTGAAGGAATCTTATTTAGTTCTTTAAAAATCACACTTCGATAAATGCATTTAAAGCCTAAGTAATTTTCACATTGCCTTCTATTCTTTCATTTGTTTGGATCTGTTTAACAGCATCTTCATTTCTCATGAAGTCATTAGCTTCCATTTGCTCCAGTCTAACTCTGAAGGAATGAATCTTCTCTGTGAGCTTTTGAGATTCTTTTTCCATCTGGCAAATTCAGCTTTTTAAGGCATTCTTCTCCTCATTTCCCCTCTGGGCCTCCTTTGCCAGTCTATTTTTAAGGTGTTATTTTCCTCAGTCAGGCTGTTGACCCTCATTTCATACTTTTCCTGCATCCTTCTCATTTCTCTTCCCAATTTTTCTTCCACTTCTCTTATTTGATTTTTAAAGTCCTTCCTAAGGTCCTATGGCCTGTAACCTGCTCATATTTTCCTTTGGTGTTTTTGGAGCAGGATTTCTGACTTCACAATCCTCTTCCTGCTCCATGCTTCGATCCCCTTTGCCCCCCAAATAGGAGTCTAATGTTGCATTTTTCTGATTATTTTGTTTCCTTTCCCTTGGCATGTTGCCACTTAATTACTTGACTTTTGGGATTGTTGCCACAGTAGGACTCTGCCACCAGACAGGGGAGCTTCCATCCCAAAGTTGACGTCTTCACAACTTCCATTTCTGGCAAGCTGGATACCCACCCCATGCCCTCCACCCCAGACCACAATCCAGCTCCAGGGAGGTTAAAGCAAGAGTGATTACCCCCCGAGACTGATTGCTGGATCTCCCTACAGTTCGCAGACCAGGAGCTGGATCTTCCACTGAAACTGCATAGTGGCTTGTCTCCTCAGTGGCTTCTAGCCCCCAGGGAAGAAAGCTGATAGGTTCCCCAAATACTGGTCCCAAAGTCCATAGGGCACTAACTTCTCACTTTGTCCTAGGCATGTCTGTGTTGATAATTTTGGAATTGCCACAGCTGCTGGTGTTCTGGGGTCCCTCCAGCCGGCTGCTGGCCAGGCCGCCCTGGGGCTAAAACTGCAGCTCATGTAGACCTGGGCTTGGCTCTCCGGTGTGATGGGCTGTCAGCTCCCTGAGCACTATGCTTGCCCTTCCTGCAGGGTTGCTGGGCTGTCCTCAGCTGGAGGTTAGCTTCTTTGTGTCATTCTGTGGGTGATGGGGCTCCAGAAGTTGTTCAGAGTCCCCTTTTACATGGTTTGGAGGTGATCTGGGGGGAGAGTGCCTTGGACATGCTGTTTCTACTCTGCCATCTTGGCTCCACAACCCCACCCGGAATAGGGTCTTGCTAATGTTTTCAGGGGTCCTAGGACTGTTCTGCAGGCAGAAAATGAATTAATGAGGACACTGGGAATGTATCTTGTGGCCTTGTTATGCTCTGTCTTCCCAGGAACAGAGATTGCTGAGAACTTCCCTTGGGTCAAAATAAAGAAAAGACCTCTCTTTAGATATTAATGCTGTGATAATATCTCAACCCTGTTTTAGCTCAGGAGTAGATGGCCTTTTCCTCTACTGCCCCTTTTGAGAAGGTGCTTGGCATTAACTGATAATAATTGTAATTTATTTGTGATCCAGGGGTGGGAAACTTTTGAATTTTTTGTGCTCTGTGATTGACCAAATGAATGTACTTTGTTTATGATTAGAAACTAATCTCCATTTGAGAAGAGGGTCTTTGGTTCTGACTAAATGAATGGACTGCCCAGGGGTGGAGTAGTACTTGGAAATTATTGAGTTATACTTGGTGAATGCTGTATTTTGAATTATGTTGTATTTTTATTTTCTCTGTTCTTAATTTGTCACTGAATAAAATGGAGAGTGGCTATGCTGGTATTTTGAAACTTTGGATGTTGCCTTTGCTTGGCATTACAGAGGCTAGATTTGAATTTATGTCTTTTGACTTTGTGGTACCAATGTAATATTTACAGCACTGACTGTGACTATAAATATTCCTGCATGGTACTTGATCACAAAATATAGCAGACTCTACACATAAAAGACAGGAATGAAGCATTTATTTAGACACCAGAAAACCAAATCTCAAAACCAGGAAGCTGATTCAATCATAGTAGCAAAGAAGTTAATAAGCTATAACAACACAGAGAGCCACAACATCTTTTAGCCTTCCCACAAACCAATGTAAGATCATTATCTACTGACAAACCTGATTCCTTGTTTTACTGTGCTCTCTTCCCACCATCTCTCTGACTCTGACTTCCAGCTTCCTGTGGGCTCTGCTTTACCTTTCAGCAAACTCCTCCCACCACAGGCTCCACATTCAACCTATTAGGGGTAGAGTTTACTTTCAGAGCAGTGAAGGTCTTCAAATTCCCCTAGGCTTATTAAGGGACAGGGAAGATCTTCTAATTCCCATTGCCATTACAGACTCCAGGATCAGTGCTTTTACATTATTCTACCTAGCTTCCTCACAAGCAGAAGTGATTCTGATAAGTCATTTAACTTCTCTAGGCTATGGTTTTCTTGTTGTAAAATTAGTGAAATGAACCAAGTGACTATTTCCAGCTCCAGATTATATGATTTACTCCTTCCAAACAAGGAGATTGGGGGAGGAGAAGAGCAACAGGGGATAATGGGAAACTTCTTAATGCCTATGTATTGATGTAACTTAACAGATATAATGATCATATCTCATGAGGTGAATAGATTTCACAATTTATCAAAGCAACAATAATAAATAAAATGATATTTGAGCAATTATCTATGTAGCATTAAATTTATTTAATACACTGGCTTCTCTGCTGGGATCTCTATAATATCTTTTGATTTCTTTAAGGGAAATCTGTCTCGATCTAAAGGTCAAATGTTAAATGACTGAGGAGGTTGAGTTATAGCTAATAGTCACTTCGTTTCTGTTATGGGAACTCTGAGGACAAGCTTGGTCTCTAGACTATTATAAAAATGCTGTGTAAGTATGTCATTTATTACTGATCCTTTTGTGATTATATATCATTTGGAGAGTTGATTATTTAATTATATAAGTATTAATAAGCAACCATTTAAAGCATATCTCAAAATCAGTCTGGGTGGCAACCTATTGTGTATGGAACTTAAAAGGTTGAGGTTTTTCTGTCAGACATCCACTAATAATCTAACATCACTTCTGAAAATTTAGCATCTCCTGGGCACTTTCCCAAAGACTGTATCTTTGAACACTGAGGGGAGTTTAGTTGGTTTATTCAGCAAAAGTCTGAACTGTTTGTATTCCCAAGGTAGATTTACATTTGCCATTCCACAGCAGTGAACTATCCTGTCTCATTCTTACTGGATTTTGTGTTTTGGGCAGAATGTGAGGTGTTTTTTTTTTTTTTAAAGCAAATTGGGTCAAGCTAATATTCTTGTTGCTTTAGTAACAGCCAAATTCTACTAGACAGTTATGAATTCAACTTCTTTTTTTTTTTGCAGAGTGGCTTTGTTTTTATTTTGCTTGTTTTCTCTGCTAAAGACTTTTTTTTTTAAACAAATACTTTATTAACTTCTGTTTTACATCATTCATTTCCACCAGATTTTGAGTTACAATCATTTTCCCCCCATTATTCCCCTACCCAGCCTCCCAGAATAGCAGTCCCACAAGATATCGCTTCCTCCAATCTGCTCTCTCCCATACCTTCTCCCATACCCCCATCGACTTTTCCATTAGAGGAAGATGAATCTTTGTGTCCCAATGCCTGCACATCTTATCTCCCAATTATAGGCAAAAGAGTATTAATAATAGTATTTGTATATATATTTGAAACATTTAATGTTACGACCTTGAATTTCAGATCCATTTCCTTCCTCCCTTGTCACCCATTCCTTCTTGGGATATAAGTAATTCAGTATATGTTGTACATGTCTAGCTCTGCAAAACATTATCATAGTAGATATATTGTACAAGGCTGCTTATAATTCCCTCCCACTCATCCCACCCCCCACCTGGTCCATTCCCTACATGATCCTGTCCCTCTTCTATAGTGAGTACTTCCAACCTCCCCTCACCCCAAGGATGCCCTCCCATCCATCATCGCTCCTCTCATCCCCCTTCCCCCTATCCTGCTGCAGGTTGAGATATCCCATTTAGTATGTATGTCATTTTCTCCCTGAACCAAATTCAATGTGAATGTGGTTTTGCCTTTTTAGCCTTCCTTATTCTCCCCCCTCCTTTGCAACCACTTCCCCTTGCTTCTTCTACATGGGATAGTTTACCCTACCCTGTCTCTCCCCATTTCCTCTTGCCACTTTCCTCTCTCACCTCATAATTTCATCCCTTGAGGATTCTCCCTTCCCAACAAATTCAACCTATGCCCTCTATCCATATATAACTGTAACCATATACACACACATTCACATATGTATTCATATGACCACACCCCTTCTTCCATTATTTTCATAGTGAGAAAGATATCATCAGTCACAGTTATTGCTTTTCCATATAGGAATGTAAATAGTTCAACTTTGATAAGTTCCTTTCGATTTCTTTTCCCTGATTGCCTTCTCAGGCATCTCTTACTTCTTGCGTCTGGATGTCAAATTTTCTATTCAACTCTGTTTTTTTCCTCAAGAATGCTTGAAAGTCCTCTATTCCACTGAATGACCATATTTTCCCCTGAAACAAAATACTCAGTTTTGCTGGGCAGGTGACCCTTGGGTTCATTCCCAGCTCTTTTGCCCTCTGGAATATGGTATTCCACGCCCTTCAGTCCCTCAGTGTAGAAGCTGCCAGGTCCTGTGCTATTCTGATTGTGTTTCCCCAATATTGAAATTGTTTCTTCCTGGCTGCTTGTAGTATTTTCTCCTTGATCTGGGGATTCTTGAACCTGGCTATAATATTCCTGGGAGTTTTCTTTTTGGGATCTTTTTCAGGAGGTGATCAGTGGATTCTTTCAACCTCTATTTTGCCCTCTGGATCTAAAACATCAGGGCAATTTTCCTTGAGAATTTCTTGAAGGGTGATTTCTAGGTTCTTTCCTTTGATCATGGCTTTCAGGTAGTCCAATAATTTTTAAATTGTCTCTCCTGGATCTATTTTCCAGGTCAGTGGTTTTTCCCATGAGATATTTCACATTGCCTCTAATCTTTCGTTTGTTTGGATCTGCTTAACAGCATCTTGATTTCTCATAAAGTCATTAGCTTCCATTTGCTCCAGTCTAACTCTGAAGGAATGAATCTCCTCAGTGAACTTTGAGATTCTTTTTCCATCTGGCAAATTCGACTTTTTAAGGCATTCTTCTCCTCAATGCCCTTTGGGCCTCCTTTGCCATTTGAGCTAGTCTATTTTTTAAGGTGTTGTTTTCCTCAGTCAGGCTGTTGACCCTCATTTCATACTTTTCCTGCATCCTTCTCATTTCTCTTTCTAATTTTTCCTCCACTTCTCTTATTTGATTTTTAAAGTCTTCCTTAAGGTCCTCTATGGCCTGCAACCCGCTCATGTTTTCCCCTGGGGCTTTTGGAGCAGGACTTCTGACCTCACAGTCCTTTTCCCACTTTATGCCCCCAAAATAGGAGTCTAGGGTTGCATTTTTCTGTTTCCTTTGCCTTTGCATGTTGCCACTTGATTACCTGACTTTTGGGCTTGTTGCCACACTATGGCTTTAAGGCCAGATAGAGGAATTTTCGTCCCGAACGTGTGGGGGGCAACTTCCGTTTCTGGCAAGCTATAAACCTACCCACAACTTCCACCCTAGATCACAATCCAGATCCAGGGAGGTTAAAGCAAGAGCGATTACCCCCCAAGACTGATCGCTGGATCTCCCCACGATGTGTAGGCTGGGAGCCGGAAATGCCTCTGAAAACTACACAGTGGCCTGTCTCCTCAGCAGCTTCTAGCCCCCAGGGGAGGGAGCTGACGCATTCCCCAAATACAGGTCCCAAAGTCCATAGGACACTAACCTCTTATTTTGTCCTAGGCACGTCTATGTTGATAATTCTGGCGTCTCCACAGTTCCTGGTGTTCTGGGGTTCCTCCAGCCGGCTGCTGGCCCTGCCGCCCTGGGGCTAAAACCTCGGCTCATGTGGACCTGGGCTCGGCTCGGCTCCTGTGCTCTGCGCGCTGCCGGCTCCCAGACCACTGCGCTGGTCCTTCCTGCAGGGTGCTGGGCTGTCCTCAGCGGGAGGTTAGCTTCTCTGTATCGTTCTGTGGGTGCTGGGGCTCCAGAAGATTTTCAGAGTCCTTTTTTACATAGTTTGTGGAGAATCTGGGGGCAGAGAGGCTTGGATGAGCTGTTTCTACTCCGCCATCTTGGCTCCGCCCCCTCATGAATTCAACTTCTAAGTCCATAGGATTATGAATTAATTGTTTCATGAGTTAAAATGCAAAAGGAGTTGACATAGAGTGAGGCAGGACAAACTAAGTAGAAAAGTAGTGAAGACTGAAAAGGGAAAACAGAATTAGGACAAAAGGCAGTGGGTGGGGCTAGTATGGTGAGTACAATTCTAGAATCTAAAGAACTTTGTGTGGAGCATTGGAGCAGCCTGGTAAGACCCTTGATGGCAGGGAATGAGATGCTGACAATAACTCCTTTTATTTTAAAGTTTTGAAACCCTTTTAAAAGTATTGCTTCATTTGACCCTTATAATAACCTCATAAAGAAATCACTACATTTGTCAATATTTTACAGATGAAGGAACCAATGCACTGAGGTATTAAATGAGTTATCCATGATTACACAGGTAATGCATGTCAGAGGAGTGATTTGAACTCAGATCTTACTTGACTGAGGATCAAGAATGCATTCCATAAGACCATCATATCTTCCCTCACAATGCTCATAGATTCCCACTTTCATCACATAGCACACCTCGTAATTGAGTTTGAAAGGCACTTCCATATTATCATTAATTATCATTATTTTAGTTTTGGTCTTAAATATCTCTGGGGAGGGTTTTTACTTAATATATATTACTAATAGAAACATGTTATATGCTTCCTTTATCACAAAGACATATTGAAAAATATAGCCCTTTCACACTTTATAAAATATTTACATATTAGCACAGAAATGATTTCTTTAACAACATTGCTTGGTGTCTAAAATCCAGGCTGTTTTGCCTGCCTTCAAGATCAGAAGCTTCAAAGATCCTTGTGAAATGCTCAGCAAAGCACCGGGGATTACATTTTTCCTTACACTCAAAGGATATAGTACTGGAAAATAATGATGACGATGACCCCAAAATTGTTCTTTACACTGTCATAAATTTTCCTGAAGCTGTCAGTGATTGAAAAGCATGATTGGGACAGATCCTTTAGCATATAGCACAATTTTTAATCTTCCCAGAAGGAACAACCCTGGGGACATGATTAATCTGTCAAGTGAATATTCCACAAAAATGGTATTCATTCATTCTTCATTCAATTCCTTCCTCCCACAGAAGTTTCTTGAGTGCCTAAAGAGCTGTACTATACTGTGCTTTATGAAGGAGATGCTAGGGAAAGAAGAAAAAAAACAAGCACTTATTAAATGTCTATGTGCCAGGCACTGTGCTAAGCACTTTATAAATATTATCTCATTTGGTCCCCACAAAGCCCTGTGAGGTAGATGCTATTATTATCCTCATTTTACAAATGAGGAAACTCAGGTACACAGCAGTTAAGTGATTTGCCCATTGCCACACAGCTGTCACTGCCTGAGGCTGATTAAATTCAGGTCTTCTTGATTCCTGGTTGGACATTCTACTGTGTCACCTGTTTGGAATGAAGGGGAGGTGGGAAAGATTAAACAGAGATAAAGAAAACATGGTTTCTACCTTCAAGGAGCTTACAATATAGCAAGGTGTCAATTTTTCTAGGAAATATTTTCTGGACTCCCCAGATTAAATGACCCCCCCCTTCCCATTGTTTTAGAGCATTCTGATGGGGTCTTTCTCTGTTCCTTTAACATTCTGCCTTGATGGTAAGGAGGAAGTTGGGAAGAAGGCAGGTTATTTTGAGGAAAGACCCTAACATTACCACACACTTCAATTCTTTGTGATTCTTGTCCATGTTTCCCTATAAATCTTCCATAGATGATATAGCCATTACACAGGAACTTTTCTTATTATTTTAATATGTTGGTTTACCAGTTTTAGCATTCAGGCACCTCTCCTTTGCTTTGGGTTCCCTGCTCTTTTTCTCTTCATCTCAAAACTTTTTGACATCAATCCTTGATGCTCTGCTACATTATTGAGTTGTAAGTACACTGTAATGTACTCTTGATTCCATCCTTTCACCTATTTTCCAGCACACTAACTGACCTCTTTATCATTCTATTGCGATATTTTGCATTTCCTTAGCTTCTATAATGGCTCCTTCCTTCCTGTCATCAGAAATATCCATTATTCCTATCTTAAAAGAAAAAAAAAAAACTTCATCAGACCCTGTCATTCCCTCAAATTGTCATCCTGTATCTTGCCTCCCTTTCTCAGCCGGACTTCAAGATTTGAACATAGGTTTTCTTGACTCCAAATCGAATGCTCTTTGCACTACATCATTCAATGAGGAATGGCTTCTTTTAAAGGGCTTCTTCTGACGGTCATTCCAAATAAGCAAACCTGTTTGTGCACATAGAGACAATGTACGTTGTAGGGCTTGAGGCTATTTACGTTTGGGTTTTAAAGTTAATTGTTATATTTACACAGCTAGCAATTTCCTTTATGGTAAAGAGTCTGGTAAAGAGTTTTACCATACTATTCAACCTATTTATTCCAGTAGCAGACCTTTTTACTTAGTGTAAAGGAAAATATATATTCTGGTCAAATTGACTTGGCTACAAATGCCATTGAATGCTTTCATTGCAAACATTAGGACATCTTGAATAACAAGAAAAAAAATCACTAGATATTGTTCCTGGCTCTCCCCAATAGCTTTGTCACTACCTGTGTGATTTTGAAAAATTAATTTCTATAGGCCATGGTTTCCTTACTTGTAAATGGTGTGGGTTGAACTATATGGCATCTAAGGTACCTTCAAACTTTAAATTTATGATCCTATGTAAAGGCATCCAAGTAGCAGGTATGATATGATGTTTGTATTGCAGTAAAGAGACATAGATTCTGATCTTGCCTCTGATACTTACTGTGTGATCTTAGGCAAGCAACTCTAATTCTGAGGGTCTCAGACAACTCCCAGGGATTTATGTAACAAGCTATAGACTCAATCATAGATTGTGATCTGCATTGGTAGACAGAATTCTCACCCTGGAAGTTCCTTACTGTGGTAAAATCACATATCCCTCTATTAGTCTGTTTTTTAAAAGATTTTTTAGTAATCCCAGTGTTCACACAGGCTACCATTTCAAAATATATATTAATTGATTAATTAATTTTTAGTTTTCAACATTCATTTCTGCAAGATTCTGAGTTGCAGATTTTCTTCCCTTTTCTCCCCTCCCCCACCCCAACATGGCATACATTCTGATTGCCCCTTCCCCCAGTCTGCCCTCCCTTCTATCATCCTGCTCCCCACTTATCCTCTTCCCCCTTCCTTTGCTGTAGGACTTTTGAATAAAAAATGAGATATTGAGTGTGTATATTATTCCTTCCTAAAAACAAATCTGATGAGAATAAGATTCACTCATTCCCTCTAACCTACCCCCTCTTCACCTCCATTGTGAAACCTTTTTTCTTGTCTCTTTTATGTGAGATAACATACCTCATTCTATTTCTCCCTTTCTCCTACCAATATATTCCCCTCTCACCCTTTAATTTGATTTTTTTGGTATCATCCCTTCATATTCAACTCACTCTGTGGCATCTATCTATCTATCTATCTATCTATCTATCTATCTATCTATCATCTCTCTCTCTCTCTCTATCTATAGACACACATACATATATAACACATACATATATGCATATATATATATATATATATGTATACATGCATATTTCCTCCAACTACTCCATATCTGAGAAAGAAAAATACTCAATTCATGAGTTACAAATATGATCTCCCCATGTAGGAAAGTAAACAATTCAACTTTCATAAATTGCATGTGATTTCTCTTTCTTGTTTGCCTTTTCATGCCTCTTTTGATTCTTGTATTTGAAAGTCAAATTTTCTGTTCAGCTCTGGTCTTTTCATCAAGAATACTTGATAATCCTCTACTGCATTGAAAATTCATTTTTTCCCCTGTAGTATTATACTCACTTTTGCTGTGTAGGTGATTCTTGGTTTTAATCCTACTTCCTCTGACCTCTGTAATATCAAATTCCAAGCCTTTCAATCCCTTAATATAGAAGCTGCTAGATCTTGTGTTATCCTGATTGTACTTCCACAATACTCAAACTGTTTTTTTTTCTGGGTTACTTGCAATATTTTCTCCGTGACTTGTGAATTCTAGAATTTGGCTACAATATTCCTAGGAGTTTTCCTTTTTGAATCACTTTCAAGAGGCAATCGGTGGATTCTTTCCATTTCTATTTTACCCTATGGTTCTAGAATATCAGGGAAGTTTTCCTTGATCATTTCTTCAAAGATGATGTCTAGGCTCTTTTTTATCATGGGTTTCAGGTAGTTCAATAATTTTAAAATTATTTCTCCTGGATTTATTTTCCAGGTCAGTGTTTTTTTTTTTTTTTTCCAATGAGATATTTCACATTGCCTTATATTTTTTTCATTCTTTTGGTTCTGTTTTATAATTCCTTGATTTCTCATAAGGTCATCAGCTTCCATTTACTCCATTATAATTTTTAAGAAATTATTTTTGCAGTGAGCTTTTGGACCTCCTTTTCTTTTTGGCCAATACGGCTTTTAAAGGCATTCTTCTCCTCATTCGCTTTTTGGACCTCTTTTGCCATTTTGCCATTGTCTATTTGTAAGGTGTTATTTTCTCCAGCATTTCTTTTCTTTCTTTTTTTTTTTTTTTATATATATATATTTGAAACATTTAATGTTACGACCTTGAATTTCAGATCCCTTTCCTTCCTCCCTTGTCACCCATTCCTTCTTGGGATATAAGTAATTCAGTATATGTTGTACATGTCTAGCTATGCGAAACATTATCATAGTAGATATATTGTGCAAGGCTGCTTATAATTCCCTCCCACTCATCCCACCCCCCACCTGGTCCATTCCCTACATGATCCTGTCCCTCTTCTATAGTGGGTACTTCCAACCTCCCCTCACCCCAAGGATGCCCTCCCATCCATCATCCCTCCTCTCATCCCCCTTCCCTTATCCTGCTGCAGGTTGAGATATCCCATTTAGTATGTATGTCATTTTCTCCCTGAACCAAATTCAATGTGAATGTGGTTTTGCCTTTTTAGCCTTCCTTATTCTCCCCCTCCTTTGCAACCACTTCCCTACATGAGATAGTTTACCCTACCATGTCTCTCCCCATCTCCTCTTGCCACTTTCCTCTCTCACCTCATAATTTCATCCCTTGAGTATTCTCCCTTCCCAACAAATTCAACCTATGCCTCTATCCATATATAACTGTAACCATATACACACACATTCACATATGTATTCATATGACCACACCCCCTTCTTCCATTATTTTCATAGTGAGAAAGATATCATCAGTCACAGTTATTGCTTTTCCATATAGGAATGTAAATAGTTCAAGTTTGATAAGTTCCTTTTGATTTCTTTTCCCTGATTACCTTCTCAGGCATCTCTTGCTTCTTGTGTCTAGATGTCAAATTTTCTATTCAATTCTGGTTTTTTCCTCAAGAATGCTTGAAAGTCCTCTATTCCACTGAATGACCATATTTTCCTCTGAAACAAAATACTCAGTTTTGCTGGGTAAGTGACCCTTGGGTTCATTCCCAGTTCTTTTGCCCTCTGGAATATCATATTCCATGCCCTTCGATCCCTCAGTGTAGAAGCTGCCAGGTCCTGGGCTGTTCTGATTGTGTTTCCACAATATTGAAATTGTTTCTTCCTGGCTGCTTGTAGTATTTTCTCCTTAATCTGGGGATTCTGGAACCTGGCTATAATATTTCTGGGAGTTTTCTTTTTGGGATCTTTTTCAGGAGGTGATTGGTGGATTCTTTCAACCTCTATTTTGCCCTCTGGATCTAAAACATCAGGCAGTTTTCCTTGAGAATTTCTTGAAGGGTGATTTCTAGGTTCTTTCCTTGATCATGGCTTTCAGGTAGTCCAATAATTTTTAAATTGTCTCTCCTGGATCTATTCTCCAGGTCAGTGGTTTTTCCCATGAGATATTTCACATTGCCTTCTAATCTTTCATTTGTTTGCATCTGCTTAACAGCCTCTTGATTTCTCATAAAGTCACTAGCTTCCAGTTGCTCCAGTCTAACTCTGAAGGAATGAATCTCCTCAGTGAACTTTTGAGATTCTTTTCCATCTGGCAAATTCGACTTTTTAAGGCATTCTTCTCCTCAATGCCCTTTTGGGCCTCCTTTGCCATTTGAGCTAGTCTATTTTTTAAGGTGTTGTTTTCCTCAGTCAGGCTGTTGACCCTCATTTCATACTTTTCCTGCATCCTTCTCATTTCTCTTTTTAATTTTTCCTCCACTTCTCTTATTTGATTTTTAAAGTCCTTCTTAAGGTCCTCTATGGCCTGCAACCCGCTCATGTTTTCCCCCTGGGGCTTTTGGAGCAGGACTTCTGACCTCACAGTCCTTTTCCCGCTCTATGCCCCCAAAATAGGAGTCTAGGGTTGCATTTTTCTGTTTCCTTTGCCTTGGCATGTTGCCACTTAATTGCTTGATTTTTGGGCTTGTTGCCACACTATGGCTTTAAGGCCAGATAGAGGAATTTTTGTCCCGAACGTGTGGGGGGCAACTTCCGTTTCTGGCAAGCTGTAAACCCACCCACAACTTCCACCCTAGATCACAATCCAGATCCAGGGAGGTTAAAGCAAGAGCGATTACCCCCAAGACTGATCGCTGGATCTCCCCACGATTTGTAGGCTGGGAGCCGGAAATGCCTCTGAAAACTACACAGTGGCGTGTCTCCTCAGCAGCTTCTAGCCCCCAGGGGAGGGAGCTAACGCATTCCCCAAATACAGGTCCCAAAGTCCATAGGACACTAACCTCTTACTTTGTCCTAGGCATGTCTATGTTGATAATTCTGGAGTCGCCACAGCTCCTGGTGTTCTGGGGTTCCTCCAGCCGGCTGCTGGCCCTGCCGCCCTGGAGCTAAAACCTCGGCTCACGCGGACCTGGGCTCGGCTCGGCTGGGCTCCTGCGCTCTGCGCGCTGCCAGCTCCCAGACCGCTGTGCTGGTCCTTCCTGCAGGGCTGCTGGGCTGTCCTCAGCGGGAGGTTAGCTTCTCTGTGTCGTTCTGTGGGTGCTGGGGCTCCAGAAGATTTTCAGAGTCCTTTTTTACATAGTTTGTGGAGAATCTGGGTGCAGAGAGGCTTGGAAGAGCTGTTTCTACTCCGCCATCTTGGCTCCGCCCCCCCCAGCATTTCTTTTCCGTCTCCTTTAGCAAACTCTTGACTCATGTTTCATGATTTTCTTGCAACACTCTTATTTCTCTTCCCAATTTTTCCTCTATTTCTTTTACTTGATTTTCAAAATCCTTCTTGAGCTCTTCCATTACGTGCAACAAATTAATATTTTTTGGAGACTTTGGATATAGGAACTTTGACTTTGTTTTCTTTTTCTGGTTGTATGTTTATCTTCTTTGTCATCAAAGTAAGATTCTATAGTCTGTGCTTTTTTACACTGTTTGCTCATCTTCCCAGTCAAATACTTAACTTTCTAATGCTTTGTCAAGACAGGACTCTGCTTCTAGTGGGGGATGGGGAAGGGGTGGGTGTGCTGTCCCAGGCTTCAGGGGTTTTGCATCAGCTCCTAGATCTGCCACCATCTGTGGGCCCATGGCTCTGGAAGCAGCTGCTGCTGCTGTTATTGCTGCTGTCCACTGTCACCAACAGCATTGCCTTGGCCACCACTACTTCCTCTGCCCAGAGGCTAGGGACTGACTCCAAATGGATCACACTCCTCTTTCATCCTGGTAACGCAGAGTTTTCCCACTGATCTTTTATGCTGTTTTTAGCATTTGTGGGTTGAGAAGCCTGGAAATGACTATAGCTGCCATTGATTCAGTCTCTTAAGGCCTGCTCCAGTCCTATCAGTGTCAGTGTGTCCCATGGCACACTATGCTCCACTCCCAGCCTTGTGTGATAAGACAAGTCATGGTAAGTATCATGATAAGACACCTGGTGGTGTTTCAGGCTCTTGGACTGGAGTGTTTCATTCAGTCATTTTATGGATTTTGTAGCTCTCAAATTTGTTTAGAGTCATTTTTACAGGTATTTGGAGGTCTTTGGGGGAGATCTCAAGCAAGTCCATGCTCTTACTCTGCCATCTTGGCTCCACCCCCCATTTTTTGTTAACTTTATTCCATCTTCCTTGCCTCTCATATGGAATTATTTCTGAAATTTATTTTTTAAAATTCTATTTCTAAATATACTTCATATCCATATATTTTTGTTCTCAAAGACACCACTTTAGTTCAGGCTGTCTGGGTACAAGACACAGTTGTTATCAGACATACTTTTTTTCTGAAGGGCAGAAGTGGGAATGATGGGTTGTGGGTGGATTTTTGTTCAATACAAAACAAAAAATTATCAAGAGTTAAATTTGATTAAAATTGGAAACAGCTACTCTACAAAGTAGTGCATGCCATTTATAAGTGGAGGATGGATGTCCGCTTGTGGCTATTGTAGAAGAGATTCCATCCTAGCTTTGGATTGGATTTAGCGATCTCTGGGATTATTTGGCAACATTGCAACTGATCTTGAGAAATTTATTTTGCCTCTCTAGAGTTTATAGAAAGTCCTGTAAAATGAAGCTGTTAGAATAGATGATCTCTAATATGACTAAGGATGGTATTCTATGATTGTAATTCTTCTATTTTTTCCAACTCCTAAGATGCTTATATATTTGTGAATATCATAAATAGTAGATGCAAGCAAATGAAAATATGGAGAGAGGGTATTTCCAAGAAAACAGAATTGGAAAAAACAAAACAAAACTCATTTGGGACTGTTTCTAATATATGTGGTTGACTGGAAAAGAAGTAAAAGGTAAGCAAAAATAGAAAGAAATAAAATGACTCATGAAAAGGAACTCTTTAGGGGCAGCTAAGTTGAGAGATGAAACATCCAAAAAATGCAGAAAATTTACCAGGTAAGTGATAACCTATTTTAAAATTATTTCTCCTGAGAGTACAAAGATGATAATACGATGCTGACTCTCCTTTTTGATAAGTGGCAGATAATACTTTTTAAAAGGAATGTTGTTATATGAAATTCATCTATGGTAGGTATCAAATAAATAGTAAGAGGGAAAATGGATGTAAGTTAAAAATATTTCTACAGGGCCTTGAATTTCTAATGGAAATGCTAAGTGCCATAATAAAGAAACTTCACTAATTAAAAATCATTTTTAAATTAAATTTTACGTTTATTTTTAGTTTACACCATTCATTTCCACAAGATTTTGAGTTACAAATTTTCTCCCCAACTTTGCCCTACCCACCACCCCAAAACAGGGATCCCACTGAATGCCCTGTCCCCCAATCTCCTCTCTCCTATATCCTCCCCCATTCCCCCTCTGACTTTCTAGTAGGGCAAGATGGATCTGTATACCCCAGTGCCTGTATATTTTATTTCCCAGTTGTGTGTAAAAGTAATAACAATTATATATATATATATATATATATATATATATATATATATATATATATATATATATATATGTGTGTGTGTGTGTGTGTGTGTGTGTGTGTGTGTGTGTGTATGCACATATATATTTTAAACATCTGATTTTAAAACTTTGTATTCCAGAGACTTTTCCTTTCTCCCTCATAACCCACCATTACTGGAAAGATAGGCAATTCAATATAGGTTGTACATGTGTAGCTATGCAAAACATTTCCATAATAGATATATTGTGAAAGACTGATTATATTTCCCTCCATCCTATCCCGCCCCCCACCTATTCTGTTCTCTACTTGGACCCTGTCCCTTTTCAAAAGTGGGTGCCTCTAACTTCCCTCCCCCCAACCTGCCCTCCCTCCATCATACCCCCTCTCATCCCCTTCACCCCTATTCCTCTCTAGGATGAGATACCCTATTTAGTTTGTATGTCATTCCCTCCCTAAGCCAACTTCAATGAGCGTGAGGTTGACCCATTCTCTTTTGCCTTCCTAGTCTTCCCCTTCATTGTAAAAGTTTTCCCTTTCCTCTTCTATATGAGATAGTTTACCCCATTCTTTCTCCATCTCCTCTCATTATATTCCTCTCTCATCTCTCAATTTACCTTTTAAGTATCACCCCTTCCTCTTCAATTGGTCCTGTGCCCTCTTTCTATGTATACCTGTACACATATATAGACATTCAGATGCCCATATACCCTTCTATACAGACATATATATGTATACATACATACATATATAAATACACACACACACACACACATATATATATATATATATACATACAAGCATACACATTTATGTTTCCTTCAACTATTCTCATACTAAGAAATTTCATAAGTTACAATCATTGTTTTTCCACGTAGGAATGTAAATAGTTCAACTTTGATAAATTCCTTATGATTTCTTTTCCCTGTTTACCTTCTCATGCTTCTCTTGTTTCTTGTATCTGAATGTCAAATTTTCTATTCAACTCTGTTTTTTTCATGAAGAATGCTTGAAAGTACTCTATTTCATTGAATTACCATATTTTCCCCTGAAACATGATACTCAGTTTTGCTGAGTAGGTGATTCTTGGTTTTTATCCTAGCTCCTTTGACCTCTGAAATATCATATTCCAAGGCCTTCAATCCATCAGTGTAGAAGCTGCCCATTCCTGTAATTTCTCCTTGATCTGGGACCTCCTGAACCTGGCGGTAATTGTCCTAGGAGTTTCCTTTTTGAGATCTTTTTCACGAGGTGATTGGTGGATTCTTTCAACCTCTATTTTGCCCTGTGGTTCTAAAACATTAGAGCAATTTTCCTTGAGAATATCTTGAAGGATAATTTCTAGGTTTATTTTTTTATCATGGTTTTCAGGTAGTCCAATAATTTTTAAATTCTCTCTCCTATTTCTATTTTATAGGTCAGTGTTTTGTCCAACGAGATATTTCACATTGCCACAGCTGCTGGTGATGCACTCTCCCAAAGTCCCTCTAAAAATCATTTTTAAGTTTTTAATTTCATTGTTTTTCCTTTTTAAATGAACAGGAATGATGAAAAGTGTTACATATAAAATTATTAGCAGAAAAAATAGAAAATCACTACATGTAATGTATGCCACTTACTCATTTATTTAATTTTCAGTTATTTATTTTATTCTTTATTTAAAAACAATTATGACTTTGTCCAACATGCTTAAAAGTAAGTATTATAAAACAGATTGCCATTTTAAAAAAAAAACCCAGGTATATTTCATGTAACAATCATTATATTTTCGTGGAAGTTTATTTTAGAAAATATATTTTTGTTGTCGACTTACAATTAAACATCTTCCCTCAGCATCACTTCAGTCTTTGGTGAGAGGAAAAGAATTAGGTCCACAGTTTAACTCAGTTCCTAAACAGTTAAGTAAAACAATAGATAAGAGTGTGAGGCCTAGAGTCAAGAAGTCCTGAGTTCAAACAAGCCTCAGACATTTACAAGGTATATGACTCTAGGCAAATCACTTAATCTCTGTGTGCCTCAGTTTCCTCAGCTGTAAAGTGGTAAAGATATAGCATTACCTCTCAGGGTTGTGGAGAAGATTGAATGAGATAATAATTGTAGAACTCTTAGCACATTGATATAGTAAGTACTGTGTAAACTTTAGCTACTATTATTAATATGTAGTATTAATTCCATCAAATTCTAAGTCCAATACCTTAGTGGGCCTATGTTATGGGATCCCATCTTCTCAGAGCTTCCCTTTTGAACCCAGGGATCCAAGGTCATCATAGTATTAGTGACCTGTGTCCAGGATTCTGCTCCCTGAACCTATAACTCAAAAGGACAAATTAAATAAGAGGGAAAACACCTCACCCCTTTTTGGGGCCACAGGATCTAAGAAGTGAGGAAAGTGACTCTAAGTCCCTCTCCAGTTATTGAATGATGCCAAAAAGTGAGCAGAACCCTTCATCCCCACAGACCACTGAAAGTCAGAGTGGTCATGCATCTCTCAGACAGATTTAAAGATATATGCAGTTCTGGTTATGAAACCAATGGAAAGAGGCTTTTCATAACTAAATGACTCAGAGTATCTTCCAGAAGCAGGTTCTTGTCATTGCCTATGTGTGTGCCTCTATCTTAAGTGACATGAATATGAGCCAAAGAACTGTTAAAAAATGACAGAGAGAAATTTTATATAATAGGTATTCTATTTTGTTGGTGGAAGAAGAATAAATTCTACTACTTAAATATAAGTTTAGGTAAGAAGTAGTCTTTCCTCTCATTGAGTTTATAGTTTACCAGTATAAATAACTAATGACACTTTAGGAGTCTACTCATTCTTTCTTTTTCCAAAGCAATTGGGGTTAAGTAACTTGCTCAAGGTTACATGGCCAGTCATTATTTATATGTGGGTGCTCATTTTCTGAGGCCGGATTCGATCCAAGGTCATCCCAACACCGGGGCTGGCATCCTTACTCACTTCACCACCTAGCCACCCCAGAGAGAGTATTTTTTTTGGCCTTTTGGAGGGCTATTGGGGTTAAGTGACTTGCCCAAAGTCCCATAACTAGTAAGTTTGTCAAGTGTCTGAGGGCAGATTTGAACTCATGTCCTCCTGACTCCAGGGCTAGTGCTCTATTCTCTGCACCACCTAGCTGCCCCAAATCTACTCATTCCTTAGCCAACTGAATTTTAACAGTGATCAAAATCTCATGTTAAAGACATGAAGCATTGAAGATGGTAGAGTAGAAACAGCACTTGTAAGATGGAAAAAAATCTCAAAAGCCCACTGAGGAGATTCATTCCTTCAGAGTTAGATTGGAGCAAATGGAAGCTAGGGACTTTATGAGAAATCAAGATGCTGTTAAACAGATCCAAGAAATTGAAAGAATAGAAGGCAATGGGAAATACCTCATGGGAAAAACCACTGACCTGGAAAATAGATCTAGGAGAGATAATTTAAAAATTATTGGACTATCTGAAAGCCATGATCAAAGAAAGAACCTAGAAATTATCCTTCAAGAAATTCTCAAGGAAAATTGCCCTGATGTTTTAGACCCAGAGGGTGAAATAGAGGTTGAAAGAATCCACAGATCACCTCCTGAAAATGATCCCAAAAAGAAAACTCCTAATAATATTATAGCCAGGTTCCAGAATTTCCAGATCAAGGGGAAAATACTACAAGCAGCCAGGAAGAAACAATTTCAATATTGTGGAAACACAATCAGAATAACCCAGGACCTTAAAGCTTCTACACTAAGGGATAGAAGGGCATGGAAATCATATTCCACAGGGCAAAGGAGCTGGGATTAAAACCAAGAATCACCTACCCAACAAAACTGAGTATCTTGTTTCAGGGGAAAATATGGTCATTCAGTAGAATAAAGGACTTTCAAGCATTCTTGAGGAAAAAACCAGAGTTGAATAGAAAATTTGACATTCAGACACAAGAAGCAAGAGATTCTTGAGAAGGTAATCAGGGAAAAGAAATCAAAAGGAACTTATCAAAGTTGAACTATTTACATTCCTACATGGAAAAACAATAACCGTGACTGATGAAACCCTTCTCACTATGAAAATAATTGAAGAAGGGTGTATGGGCATATGAATACATATGTGAATGTGTATTAGATGTTATATATTATATTATATTATATTATATTATATTATATTATATTATATTATATTATATTATATTATATTATATTATATTATATTATATTATATTATATTATATTATATTATATTATATTATATTATATTATATTACATTATATATATGTGTGTGTGTATATATATATATACATATATATGTTTACAGGTATACGTGGATAGAGGGCACAGGTTGAATTTGGTGGGAAGGGATGATACTTAAGGGGTGAAGTTAAGAGGTGAGAAAAGAAAGTAGCAAGAGGAGATGGGGAGACTCAGAGTGGGGTAAACTATCTCATATAGTAGAGGCAAGGGGAAGTGGTTGCAGGGGAGGGGAAGAACAGGAAGGCAAAAAGGTAAAACTATATTCTCTTTGAATCTGGCTCTGGGAGAGAATGTCATACATACTAAATGGGATATCTCACCTTGGAGGAGAGGAGGGGGAAGAGGGATGAGAGGTAGGATGATGGAGGGGAGGGAATTCTGGGGGAGGAGAGGTTAGAAGTACCTACTTTCGAAGACGGACAGAATCAAAGTAGGGAATGCACCAGGTGGGGGGTGTGATGGGTGCGAGAGAAATATAAGCAGTCTTTCATAATATATCTACTATGGTAATATTTTGCCTAGCTATATATGTGTAACACATACAGAATTGCTTATCTTCCCAGAGGGAGTGGGTGACAAGGGTGGAAGGGAATGGATCTAAAATTTAAAATTTTAAAATTAAACGTTTCAAATATATATAAGTGCTATTATTAATACTATTTTGCATGTAATTTGGAGATAAGATGTGCAGGCATTGGGGCACAGAGTTTCACCTTTCCCTAATGGTAAAGTCAAAGGAGGCATGAGAGGAGATATGGGAGAGAGCAGATTGGATGAGGGGATATTTTGTGGGACCGATATTCTGGGGTGGTGGGTAGGTGAAAACTGGGGAAAAATTGTAACTCAAAATCTGGTGGAAATGAATGATGTAAACCAGAAGTTAATAAAGCATTTGTTAAAAAAAAAAAGACATGAAGCATTAATGGTGAAATTCAGGACAAAGATTGGTATATTCAGGCTTTTCAGCTGCCACTTCACCCTCATAGGCCATTAGTGGTTGATATGATTTATAGAGGTCAGAAACTTCAGTAAATGGCTTTAGGTAGTTGACTTTCATGAGTTTTTGGTCATAACCTCTACATTTCTGACTCCAGTGCCACTTCTAAATGTCTATCGAGGCAATACCTTTGGATTTACAGCCTTCAGAACCAGAGCTCATTTCCATAAACTGAAATGCTCTCATCCATCCCCCACAACCCCAAAGAAGAAAACAAACAAACAAAATTGCTAGTTAATACGTGGCATAATGCTCTTTTAGCCTGTCTCCCTTCCTACCTTATCTGTTGCACTAGTTTCTAAAGTGATCTTATACTGATTTCCACTCTCACAGAGCAAATGCATGAGAGACCCATTTGCCCCAAACCATTTTTATGTTTCCATACAATAAATTGAACACCACTTCCTGTCTCTGCACCATCTTTAAATGAGCCTTGAGAATTTTATGAATAATTTCCTGAGAAACTTGGATTCTTTTCTTTCTAGATGTCTGTAACCAAACACCTTGCTGGGGCCCCTAAACTTTATTTTCTCAGCTTTAGTTGTTTAATTAAGCATTAAGTTGTTTATAGCCAGGAAGCCCTAACACAAGAGGGTTTCTTTCCTCAGTTTGGCTCTTGAAGAGATTCATTGGCCTCAATCCAACTTTAAACACACACACACACACACACACACACACACACACACACACACACACATATTTCACTAATTAAGTTTGCTTTTGTAATGAAGAGTCTACGTCTTGGAATGATGCCTTGAACATAAGAGAAACGAGAATTCTATTAGCTATACTCACCAGAGAATGTTCATTGACTATGCAAAGGAGAGCAGTGTCATATTTTGAGTTAGGGGATTTCTTGATAAAAAAGACAAAATTGCAAAAAATATGGTGTAGAGTCACCTCATTCCTTGGGTTTGGTTATGTGCATATTTCAAGATAAAAGCCAACTGGAACACATATATTACTATAGTGCACCTAAGATATTTTAAATAATATTTTCAATATTATTACATCTGTTGGTATGCAACGCTTTTTAAGATAGTAAGTGTTATGGATAGAAGTACATTCATTACATTCATTACCTTTCTCTACTTCCCTCCTCCTTCTATCCCTCCCCCAAACCCCACCCTCTTTTTCTTCCTGTCTCTCTCTTAAAGGCAAATTGTAACAGTGGATAGAGTGCTGGGTTTGGAGTTACGAAGAAGATGAGTTCAAATCTGGTCACAGATTCTTATTAAATATTGGAATCTAGGAAAATCACTGAAGTTTTTGTTTCCCTTAGTTTACATCCACTATGAAATAGGGATAACAATGACACCCACTTTACAGGGTTGTTGTGAGGTTCTAATGAGATGATATTTATAAAAATCACTTAGCACAGGGCGTGGCACATAGTATGTGCTTTATAGCTATTGTTTCCCTTTCCTTCCTTCCTTCCTTCCTTCCTTCCTTCCTTCCTTCTTCCTTCCTTCCTTCCTTCCTCCTTCCTTCCTTCCTTCCTCCTTCCTCCTTCCTTCCTTCCTTCCTTCCTTCCTTCCTTCCTTCCTTTCTTCCTTCCTTCCTCCTCTCTGTCTCTGTCTTTTTTTGTCTCTCTGTCTCTGTCTTTCTGTCTATTCCAGAAGAAGTTTATCTTTGATACTGGACAGTCTAGGTGTTCTAATTAAATGAAATCAACCAAAACATTAAAAAGTCACAGAGTATACTCTGGGTATATAAATTTAACATGAAATCCTAAGTCTTAGCAGTTTAGTTAATAAGTATACTTTAGATATTCTCTATCTCTTCTTCCTACATCCTACCAACCTCATGAGCTGGACCCAAACTTCCAGTATTGAAATATACTCTAACAGTGCAGCTTGGTAATTCATAGCCTAGAGTCTTCAAGAGTTACCTGGAGTACTTGAAGGTCAAATGACCTAACCTTGGTCACCCAGCTAATATGTATAAGAGGAAAGATTCTAGTCCATGTATTCCCAAATACAAAGTCAACTTTCTGTCCCTTAAGAAAAGTTGCTTCTTGCTTTGAATATACCAGATTCTTAATAAATGTTTGTTGAATTGTTCAGGAGCTTCTTCTGAATCTCTAATCAAATCATAAAGTGATTTCATAGAACACCATTTATGTAATGATTTAATAGAATAACATTAAAAAAAAGATTTGTACCAAACTCTACAAATGAGTTAAGTTTTGAAAATCATAAAGCACTTCAGTTTAAAAAATATTGAAGAAAAGATGTTGGCTTTTTCCTCAAGTGTATAGTATATCTGTACATTACATTGTTGAAATTAAAGTTATGGATGTATACCACAAGAAGGTCTAACACCAAGCACAGGCATCTTCTAAGGCTCAGATTATGAGCATAATAACTCTCCATTTATTCAGTAACAGATGAAGGCTTTAAAATATTCACAGAAAAGAGAAAATCAAAACACAGAGTAACTCAATAATTAATTTAGTCAATAACAAAGTCTTAAGTCCTCAATTCCATCAAAAAGAACAAAGTCAAAGCACTCCACCTCTGAGTAGTACACCCATTTAATCAATCAGAAAGTCTTTCCTCTCAAGTAGAGACTGGCTTCCAATCATAAACAAAGTACATTCATTTGGTCAGTCACAAAGTACAAACTTAGAAGATTTCCACCCCTGGATCACAACTGAATTACAATATCATCTGTTACCACCAAGCACTCTCTCAAGGGGCAGTGGAAAGCACAAAAGCCATCCACCCCTAGGCCACAACTAGGTTACAATATCATCACAGCATTCAATACCCAAGGAGAGGTCTTTTCTCCATCTTGACCTGAGGCAAGTTCTCAGCAGTTTCTCTTCCTGGGAAGACAAAACTCAACAAACACACCACAACATTTATGCATATTGCTGGCATTCTCTTCAATTCTCTTTCTGCTTGTGAAATCAACCTAGGCCCAACAAGGTCTGAGGCCTCTATCAACAAAGGACTCTGACAAAGTAACATAAAAACAGACAGACAAAATACCAGCACCACAGTAGTGCCCCTCAGTTCTCAGCAGCTCTCGGTGGCAGTTCTCAAAGGTCCTGGGCAGCTCCAGCTGGCCCTCAGCAGTCCAGGTGGCTTCAGCTGGCAGTTCTCTCTCTCTCTCTCTCTCTCTCTCTCTCTCTCTCTCTCTCTCTCAGCAACTCTGGCCCCTGACATTTCTCTCTCTCTCTGTGTCTCTCTCTGTCTCTGTCTCTCTCTCTGCCTCTGTCTCTCTCTGTCTCTCTCTCTGTCTCTCTCTCTCTGTCTCTCTCTGTCTCTCTGTCTCTCTCTCTCTCTCTCACCCCTCACCCCCTGCCTCCACAGTGCTGCTGTTGTAATGAGAAATCTGTGAGTTAGACCATTAATCATTTTAAGAGGAGGTTAAGGAACCTGGGCCTGCAAGGGGCATGCACCCAAATCATGCAGCCTTGAGATGCATATTCTTGGGGTTTATATAGACAAAAGTCACAACATAACTGTTGCAATGGGAGCAAGCAGGGAAAATACAGATGCCAAAGGATAGCATTTCTTAACGACCCATCAGTTATCCAAACAGTAAAAATCCTTTGATTGCTTGCTCAATAAGGGTGAAGGGCTGTGGTGTTCTGTTTGGCAAGCTTTTGTGGCAGGCTTGGACAGGCTTCACTTGGCGGGCCTTTCTGGCCAGCTTGAGCAGGTCTAACTTGTTGGTAAGTCTCCTAGGGGACTGGGAGTATAGGTTTTAGTCTGGTTTCTTAGATGAGCTTGATAGGGAAGGGGGTTGGGGAGAGTTCTCAAAAATGGAGGTTACAACATTGCTCCAAAAAGGTTTTCTGGCCTCTCTCAGCTTGGGCCTCTCCCTATACATGGCACCAGCTCCCACCTGTTCAGCCCCTTTTCTTCACATCAACAAGTCCATCCCACAAGTGGGATTCACAAGCTCTGGGTCTTAACAACCCCCAAATCAAGCCAATATAAGGGGATCTTTAAATTCCATTACCATTATAGAAGGTAAAAGACTATATACATATATAGTATGTGCATATATATAACAAAATATTCATAGTAGCCCTTTCTTTACTATATCTTTCATATATTTTTTTCTATTTCTTCTACTTTCACCCACGTTCAACTGCTTGTAATCTCATCATTGGATTATAACAATAATACTTGTATTAGACATAGATTGGAAATTGGGTTGTAACAAAAATGATGATTAATTATGACAATATAAGAGTTGTGTTTATATTCCTCTTGACAAATCATAAAATTCTAAGATGGAAGGGATATTAGAGATCATGTAGTTCAGATCATTTAATATTTTAGGTGAAGGAACCAAAGTCTGGGAAATGAAATGACTTCTCTAATATAACATAAGTCATCAGAAACAGAGCTAAGATTCAAACCAAGAATTTCCAACATTAATTTCCAACATGGTGCTTTTTCCTCTTCATTGTGCATTTTTTTCAGTTATATCTTTAGGTTTTATTTTTTCCCTCTCAAAACAACCTTGTTAGATTTACAATGAAAACAAATATTACAATTAGGGAAAGTGCACACACACACACACACACACACACACACACACACAAACTTGTCCTAAATAAGAAGGGAGGGAGCTGGATATCTTAGGAAAAATTAGCACCGGATAGAGTGGGAGGACAAGGGTCCAGTGAGAAGATTTTGAGAGAAATGGAGAGAACATAACCAGGAAAAAATATGTAGGTCAGTGATAGCCTGCATAAGAAAGTGATGTCAATGTGTGTATAGGAAATCCAACCATGGATAAAAGATAAAAGCCAAGCCCCAAAGGAAAATGGGTGATTAATGGGAGGAAAGGATCAGGGGCATAGAGAAGAGAACCATTAAGAACTGGGCCACCTTCAAAAAGCATATGCTAGAGTAGCTGAAAGAACATAGTACTATGTTTAAAAGAGGAGGGAAAAACCATAACTTAAAAAAATTAATACTACATGTGTCATTCTTCTATGATATCTCTAACATATGCCCATATCAGTGGCTCAGCAATCACATAGGCACCATTTCTTCCAGGGTCCACGAATATAGTTTATCTGCTGCAGATGACCCGAATTCATCAAGGATAACTACGCAGCTTTTGTATCATTATAGTAGCAAGCACCCTAGCATACCCAGGATGGCTGCTAGCATGTGCTCTTTGATCTGCTTTTCTATAAGAAAGCAACTCAGAAAAGAAAAGAAAAGGTTAACAATTTTACCTTGGGGGCAACTAGGTGGTACAGTAAATAGAGCATTGGCCATGAAGTCAAGAAGACATGAATTCAAATGTGGCCTCAGACACTTAACACTTACTAGCTGTGTGACCTTGGGCAAGTCACTTAACCCCAATTATCCTGTCGTCCCCACTCTGAAAAAGACAAAACAAAACAAAACAATCTTACTTTAATCAAACATATATCAGTTACCTAGTTCAGGGGGGAAAAGACAGCATTCTGAACTTCAGCAAATAAATCCAGAAGTTACAAGCAGACAAAAAATACAGACAGATACAGACAGAGGAACAGACAAGAAGACAGGACTTCTAGCTGTCTGACCATTATATCCATACCTAGTTAGTCACCAGAGAGAGAAGCACCAGCATCTGGGTTTTCAAAACCAGGGCACTCAACAGCTGCCCAGAGCGTCATCTGGCCAAATCACACAATTTTTCCCAAAGTGAGCCCCAAAGCAAAACTTCACCTTAGTGGTATATATAGCCTTCTCACAACCCTCTTGATGCATTTGACTACAAAGTAACAAAAATTGTGCCTTCCTGAAAAACAAGCCTCCCCAAAACAATTTCTTCTGTTGGCTCTGCTTCACCCTTCAGCAAACTTTTCCCACCATAGGCTCCATGTGACCACATGTAGCCTATTAGGGGGCAGAGTTTATTTTCAAATCAGAAAAGGTCTTCAAATTCACCTAAGCCTATTGAGGGGCAGGGAACCTATCACCGTTACAATTATTTCCTTAATTTTCTTGAGTATTATTTTCCTAAGATCTGTTAGTCATTTTTGTTTTGTCATTTTCAGTGCATGTCATTTCATCATATGTTTCCTCACTTGTAAAATGGGGATAATAATATTGGTATTGCCTACTCATTGAAAGGTAGGTATGGGTTGCAGCAAGTGGCTACTGAGGTCCTTTTCAATTCTAAAATTCTATAATTCCCTGAATCATAGAATAATTGAATGATCGGAAACTTTATAGATCATAAAAGACTTGCTCAAATTCACACAGGAAGTACTTGGTGAAACCAGAAGTTGAATCCCACTTTTCTAATACCAAGCCCAAAGCTTTTTATTTCTCTGAATATCTTTGTAATCTTAATGGATCTAGTAGAAGTATTGAATGAGGGGTATGGAGGTAAACCTTAAACTTAGAGTGTAAGATTATTGAGTTACTAAATCCAATGGCTTTTTCTTTTTCTTTTTCTCAGGCCTCCTTCTTCAGCTCTCATAACTGATTGACCCTTTTCCATTCCCAAGTGTTAGGTATTCTTCCCTCTTGAATTTGTGTGGACATGTTCTTTCCTGATTTTTATTCTACTCATCTGGCCACTCTTTAATATCCCTTGTTTGTATAAGGCCCATGTTTTTTCCCTAATGATAAGGTTCTGAGACCTCTTCTTTACACTCTCTTTTCACTTTTGATGATCTTAAATGACCATATTCATGCAATTATTTCTAATTCATTACATGCCATCTCCCATCTCCATATCTTTTCGTTGATCATTCCTTATGTCTGGCATACAATACCTCCCATTATCTCTGCCTCAAGAATTTCTATCTTCCTTTAAGATGAAACTTAAGCACCATCTGCTGCATAAAGCTCTTCCTGATACTCTTAAATGTTAGTGAATCTCTTCCCAAATTACTTTGTATCTGTCTACTTTGGATATATTTGTATTTATTAAATATATTTCTGCTATAAACATTTTCACATATACTTGTCTTCCCCTTGTAAATTAGGGATTAGGGATTATTTTACTCTGTGCATTTGCATCTCTGGTTCCTAGTATAATGCCTCATACATATTATGCAGCATTTTAATATATGCTTACTGATTGAATGATAGGCTGATAACTAATAGATTTATATGTAAAGCAGGATTGCCTTTTCATCTATATTCCACAGAAGCTGAGACTCATTTTGTGGAATCCCATTGATCTATCTGGGCTATGAGGGTGGTCCTCTGATTCTACTCTTGCATTGGGGGGAAACATGCAAGTCCACAAAACCTCATTTAAGGCTGAATAATTTGAAGCCAACCCTTTACTTTAAACAAAGAGGAGTAGGAAAAAGTAACCAGCTAGTTGATTTTCAGGAGGTTGTATCTGTGGAAAGAAAAAGAAAAAAAAATAATGACAAAATAAAACAAACACCCTCCATTACGGTTTTTTTTTTTTTGCCTTCTTACTTTAAGCAAAGAGCCCAGAGCAGCCATCTCTTTATTTTCCACCAGACTACCTTCCTCCAAACTTCTCCATCATTCTATTCTTTTTTCAGCCCACTGGGATCCCTCCCCACGATTTCAGCTTCTTTTTATGTGCTTTCTTCCCACTAGAATGGAAAGCAGGTACTGCCTTTCTTTTTGCTTGTATTTTTATTCTCACATTTTAGCACAGGGTTTGGCACATAGTAAGGGCTCAACAGACGCTTTCTGACTGACTGTTCTAAGAAAACAAAAGTAAATGACAATAACAACAACAGCAAGGAGAGAAACGAAACTAGAATGTTTCATGTCATCTGTCTCCTTCCAATAGAACATGAATTCCTGAAGAGCAAAGAGTGGCATAGGTTTGCTTTCTTAATTTATGTTTGAAAAAATGACAAACAGCATCAAGACTATATTTGTGTAGTGTTAATCCCTTCCTTTACCATAGAAGTTCATGAGAAGAGATGAACGTTTCCTTTAATTCATGTTTTTTTTTTCCCTGACAAATGCACTAGCAGACCCTTTCCAACATTATAGGAGCAAACACAGTATCATTCCTCACACCATGCATCACCTTTCTTTCTCTGATACATTCATGTAAGTGTGTTTCCACCTTGAGGAAAAGAAATAAATGTCAGCTTCCTGTTGCTGTTTTTTCCTCTGTTCCTTTTTTGCCCAGCATATTAATATCAAAAATGAATGTAATTAACACAACCCTATTTCTGCCTCACACTGCAGGAATCAGAACACTACGGGCGCTGTGTGGAGCACTCCACCACCTGCAGCACTTTTCTTTTCATCAAGTAATCCACCTCAATGCCAGAATCAGGATTTGATTGAAAGCTTGTGCCAATATCCCGGACCAATTACCTAGAGCTTTACTTGAGTAGGGTTTCAGAATGTTGGCTCCCCGGACTCTTTGCAAGCATCACTTAGGAAATGAGGTTACCTATTTTATTACAGGGGGGGATAAAAATCATGAGCTAGATCAGTAAATCTTACAATCCGTGTTTCTAAAACTGCTAGTAGGGAGGATTACACCTGAAGACTCATGAAGAGGCTTTACTATATATGCACAGCTGCTTGGACTATTTTGGTAGAATTGATTGGTTGGTTATATTTCTTAAGGCAGTTGTAAAATTACAGACTATTTTTTCATTAAAAAATAAATGAATCCAGTGATCATTATTATTATAATTATCATTAATATTCTTTTATGTCAGATTTATCAAAGTAAATGTAAAGTGACGGTGTCTCCAACTTGAGGCACATTTTATGACTTGGAGAGGTGCTCATGGAGATGAGACATGCTTGTAAAATTCCCCCTTTCCCCAATTTAACTGAGTTTGGCAATAGAAGTATTCATCTCAACCCGTGGTATGCAAAGCCAAAGAGATGAGTTGTCAAGATGTATGATAATGGTCTGGCATTTGTGATATTATATATGTTTCATCTGCGCCATAGAGCTACTCTTTTAATCCCCACTCAGAAGTGTAGGTCTGGTATCACCAGGGTTCTAGAGTAAGTCCTGAGGACTTAGAAGTGGTTTTCTAATGTTCCAACTCACAAGACTCTGCTACTATATTTCTCCCAGATGTTAACAATTGATATCAACTGTGTAACCAGACTTAATTTAATTAGGTATTTGCCAATGTATAGAATAAGAACCGTAAATACAAAATATTCCCTTTAAAATGTTTATGAGAGACTCTTCCACAAATGTATTCAAAGTTCAGGAAAAAAGAGGACTCATGCTTAAGGAATGTAGATAACACAAAATCTGAAACTTTTGGGGGGGATCCAGAAAGTTCCCCCCCCTAAATATAGTATAGCTTTTGCTGTTGTTGTTGGACTCCTACAGTTTTTGATGTTCTGTTTCCTTAATGTGCCTAGTTTGTCTTGAGTTACAATGCAGATACTGCTGCAAGCCACACCTATCATGGGTATATTGCTAGAACATCAAGGGAAAAAGTCCAAATACTTCAGACTCCTAAAATTCAAATGGTTCCTTTCTGGTAAGGAATAGGGAGAGGACACCAATGCTTATTTCTTCCCTACCAAATAATTTCTTCTCAGAGGCTTTGCTATACTTCTCCCTATTTTCTTTTTTTTTCTTTTTTTCTTTTTTATTTTTTAAATGCTTTATTAACTTCTGTTTTACATCATTCATTCCCGCCAGATTTTGAGTTACAATCATTTTCTCCCCATTATTCCCCTACCCAACCTCCCAGAATAGTAGTCCCACAAGATATCGCTTCCTCCAATCTGCTCTCTCCCATACCTTCTGCCATACCCCCATCGACTTTTCCATTAGAGGAAGGTGAATCTTTGTGTCCCAATGCCTGCACATTATCTCCCTATTACAAGCAAAAGAGTATTAATAATAGTATTTATATATATTTGAAACATTTAATGTTACGACCTCGAATTTCAGATCCATTTCCTTCGTCCCTTGTCACCCATTCCTTCTTGGGAGATAAGTAATTCAGTATATGTTGTACATGTCTAGCTATGCAAAACATTATCATAGTAGATATATTGTACAAGGCTGCTTATAATTCCCTCCCACTCATCCTACCCCCCACCTGTTCCATTCCCTAAATGATCCTGTCCCTCTTCTATAGTGGGTACTTCCAACCTCCCCTCACCCTAAGGATGCCCTCCCATCCATCATCCCTCCTCTCATCCCCCTTCCCCCTATCCTGCTGCAGGTTGAGATATCCCATTTAGTATGCGTGTCATTTTCTCCCTGAACCAAATTCAATGTGAATGTGGTTTTGCCTTTTTAGCCTTCCTTATTCTCCCTCTCCTTTGCAACCACTTCCCCTTGCTTCTTCTACATGGAATAGTTTACCCTACCCTGTCTCTCCCCATCTCCTCTTGCCACTTTCCTCTCTCACCTCATAATTTCATCCCTTGAGTATTCTCCCTTCCCAACAAATTCAACCTATGCCCTCTATCCATATATAACTGTAACCATATACACACATTCACATATACACACCCTTCTTCCATTATTTCATAGTGAGAAAGATATCATCAGTCACAGTTATTGCTTTTCCATATAGGAATGTAAATAGTTCAACTTTGATAAGTTCCTTTTGATTTCTTTTCCCTGATTACCTTCTCAGGCATCTCTTCCTTCTTGTGTCTGGGTGTCAAATTTTCTATTCAATTCTGATTTTTTCCTCAAGAATGCTTGAAAGTCCTCTATTCCACTGAATGACCATATTTTCCCCTGAAACAAAATACTCAGTTTTGCTGGGTAGGTGACCCTTGGTTCATTCCCAGTTCTTTTGCCCTCTGGAATATCATATTCCATGCCCTTCGATCCCTCAGTGTAGAAGCTGCCGGGTCCTGGGCTATTCTGATTGTGTTTCCAAAATATTGAAATTGTTTCTTCCTGGCTGCTTGTAGTATTTTCTCCTTGATCTGGGGATTCTGGAACCTGGCTATAATATTCCTGGGAGTTTTCTTTTTGGATCTTTTTCAGGAGGTGATCAGTGGATTCTTTCAACCTCTATTTTGCCCTCTGGATCTAAAACATCAGGGCAGTTTTCGTTGAGAATTTCTTGAAGGGTGATTTCTAGGTTCTTTCCTTGATCATGGCTTTCAGGTAGTCCAATAATTTTTAAATTGTCTCTCCTGGATCTATTCTCCAGGTCAGTGGTTTTTCCCATGAGATATTTCACATTGCCTTCTAATCTTTCGTTTTTTTGGATCTGCTTAACAGCATCTTGATTTCTCATAAAGTCACTAGCTTCCATTTGCTCCAGTCTAACTCTGAAGGAATGAATCTCCTCAGTGAACTTTTAAGATTCTTTTTCCATCTGGCAAATTCGACTTTTTAAGGCATTCTTCTCCTCATTGCCCTTTTGGGCCTCCTTTGCCATTTGAGCTAGTATATTTTTTAAGGTGTTATTTTCCTCAGTCAGGCTGTTGACCCTCATTTCATACTTTTCCTGCATCCTTCTCATTTCTCTTTCCAATTTTCCTCCACTTCTCTTATTTGATTTTTAAAGTGCTTCTTAAGGTCCTCTATGGCCTGCAACCAGCTCATGTTTTCCCCTGGGGCTTTTGGAGCAGGACTTCTGACCTCACAGTCCTTTTCCCGCTCTATGCCCCCAAAATAGGAGTCTAGGGTTGCATTTTTCTGTTCCCTTTGCCTTGGCATGTTGCCACTTAATTGCTTGACTTTTGGGCTTGTTGCCACACTATGGCTTTAAGGCCAGATAGAGGAATTTTCGTCCCGAACGTGTGGGGGGCAACTTCCGTTTCTGGCAAGCTGTAAACACACCCACAACTTCCACCCTAGATCACAATCCAGATCCAGGGAGGTTAAAGCAAGAGCGATTACCCCCCAAGACTGATCGCTGGATCTCCCCACGATTTGTAGGCTGGGAGTCGGAGCTGCCTATGAAAACTACAAAATGGCGTGTCTCCTCAGTGGCTTCTAGCCCCCAGGGGAGGGAGCTGATGCATTCCCCAAATACAGGTCCCAAAGTCCATAGGACACTAACCTCTTACTTTGTCCTAGGCATGTCTATGTAGATAATTCTGGAGTTGCCACAGCTCTTGGTGTTCTGGGGTTCCTCCAGCCAGCTGCTGGCCCTGCCGCCCTGGGGCTAAAACCTCGGCTCAAGCGGACCTAGGCTCTGCTCGGCTCCTGTGCTCTGCGCGCTGCCGGCTCCCAGACCGCTGTGCTGGTCCTTCCTGCAGGGCTGCTGGGCTGTCCTCAGCGGGAGGTTAGCTTCTCTGTGTTGTTCTGTGGGTGCTGGGACTCCAGAAGTTGTTCAGAGTCCCCTTTTACATAGTTTGGGGGGAATCTGGGGGCAGAGAGGCTTGGACATGCTGTTTCTACTCCGCCATCTTGGCTCCGCCCCTGCTCCCTCTTTTCTTAATACTGAGATCTTCTATGTTCACCAAATGGTCTACTGTTTTATACAAAACCCACTGGGCCTGAACATGTTTCTTTATCTAATTGAAGCACATTTGCTGTGTGGCATGATTTCACTTTATCCAATGGCCTTAATTTCTTACCAATTTCAAGTCTCTGATCATTTGACAGTGGCAAAGATATGAATACATGTCTCTATACTCCAAATTCAGTACTCTTTGAATTTGGAGTTAACCTGTTGGGCAATAAAACATAATGCATAATTAATATATCTTGTCAAGGTTAGTTTTTGTGTCATATATGTAAGAAAGTCTCAGAGGCTATGTCAAATAAGTGAAAGCCACAGAAGGTTCTACCAAGCAGGGAAAGATTTTAAGTGATGGTCCAGATGACAAACTACTTGTTTTATGAGCACTACTCCTGGATAAGTATGGAGAGACTCATTACCAAAAGAATAGGCTCTAGGGAATGAATTCTTTGGCCGTAGTAATCCATTAAAAAAGTTTTTTTAATGACGTTTTAATGACTAATGAAAAATGGATCTGGTCTGTAAATTGCACAAATTAAATTGCATAAGCTAACTTCATTCAGCATGCCAACATGGTTCTACAAAGAAGAGCTGTGAACTCTTTGCCTTATTTTGGAATCATTTTTTGCCTAAGGAGATGGACAAAAGCCCAATTTGACAATTAAAAAAAAAAAACCCTTTGCCAAAAGTTGGGAAAAGTTCCCAGTATCCTGAAGAAGTTGAATTGTAATTGTTCTGGGTACCTTCCAGCTCTTTATTCTATTCCCTACCTCTGTCATTCCAAAAGAGGGAAAAGCTACCTAGAAAAGAAATACTTTTTTTTATCCCACAGGCCAAGAAGGAGAGAAAAATAGCTGTTTTCTTAAATAAAATGACAGGACAAGACTGGATTTTTGTGGTATGATATGTTGGCACTGTGGTAATTCCTTTGTAGCTCTGTGTCAATAAGCAATGGGATTATTCTGAAATACTTTATTCCTCTCTACTAACCTGTTCTAAGAGAAAATTTCTTTCAGTCTGGATCAGGTTCAATGGGGACGTTTTGGAACCTTTCAACTCCAAGAAACTGGTTTGAATCTATTCTAGATAGTGTTTGGCAGTTGTTTAAAAGTGGTTACTGTCTGATCAACAGTCTGTAACTCTAAACTTTAATTTAGGGAAACCAATGTTTAGTGGAAAGAACACTGGAATTAGAATATCTTCCCTGCCACCAGCTGCTATGACCACCAAGTCAATTAACTGTTTTATCCCAGTTATCTCATATGTGAGATGTGGATAATCATATATGAATTATATATCTGAGAGGGTTGTAATAAATCATAGATAAAACTTTTTATTGGGTTAGTGGTGAACAATGAATTGCAAACATAATACACAAGTGTCTTTATAAATAACAATTTTAAAAACACTATGGGAATCAAGACAAGTGATACACCTTAAGTACTTTAGAGAATAGAGTCAAATCTAGGAATCTTTTTGAGTTGGATAAGTAGCATGAGATATGTATACAGTGGAGGTGATGAAAGAAATCATCAGACATTTACAGAATCATAGAATTTGTGAACTGGAAGGTACCTCAGAGATCATTTTATCTGACTCATGCATGATGGAATTTTTTCTTTAAGATATCCAACACTCTACAATGTACCCAACACTAGCTGTCCAGGTTCAACTTGAACACATTTAAGTAGGAGAACTCTACCACCTCTCAACATAAATCCTTACACTTTTGGACAGATCTAATTATTATTATTTTTCTTCCAGCATCAAGCTTAAACTGACCTCTTTTTAATTTTGTCCTCCTGATTCTTCCCCCAGAATCAGATAGACCAAATCTGATCACTCCTACATATGACAGTCCTTCATTATTCGAACACTGCTATGTTTTCCCGTGAGTTTTCTTTTCTTCAGGTTAAGGTTGCCCAATTTCTTCAACCAGGCCTTGAGTTATGAACTCAAGGCCCTTCACTGGGCAGTTGTTGCTCTTCTGGACTCTCTGGTTCAAGCTATCTTGCCCAGAACTGAACACAATACTCTAGATGAAGTCTAGCAAAAATCTAGCAAGTACAATGGGATAATCAGCTCCCTGTTTCTGGAAACTTTATCCCTCTTAATGCAACTTAAGATGCCATGGGATTTTTTTCCTTTTTTAAAAAAATATCATTTTTTTCAGTTTTCAACACACATGTCCATAAAATTTTGAGTTCTAAATGTTTTCCCCATTCCTCCCCTTACCCCCCAAGATGGCATGCAATCTGATATAGGTTCTACATATACACTCATATTAAACATATTTTCACATTAGTCATGTTGTAAAGCAAAAATAGAACCAAAGGGAGAAACAACATGAAAGAAGAAATGAGAGAGAGAGAGAGAGAGAGAGAGACAGAGAGACAGAGAGACAGAGAGACAGAGAGACAGAGAGACAGAGAGACAGAGAGAGAGACAGAGAGGGACAGAGAGAGACAGAGAGAGAGACAGAGAGAGAGAGACAGAGAGGGACAGAGAGAGACAGAGAGAGAGACAGAGACAGAGAGAGAGACAGAGAGAGAGAGAGAGAGAGACAGAGACAGAGACAGAAAGAGACAGAGAGAGAGAACACAAATAGTATGCTTTGATCTGCATTTAGACTCCAAAATTGTGGTTGATTTTTTTTGTATATGGATAGCATTTTCCATCATGAGTCCTTCAGAGTTCTCATAGATCCTTGCATTGCTAAGAAGAGATAAGGCTATCAAAGTTAGTCATCGCACAATGTTGCTGTTACTGTGTACAATATTTTCCTGATTCTGTTCAGTTCACTCAGCATCATATAATGATGTTTTTTATAGCTAAGCATGGTTTATGGGTTTACAGAAAACTTAGCATTTGCCTTTCTATTCATTTTATAATAAACTTTCAAAACTGCATTAGAGCAGCCATCTTACCACTTTGCAATGCCTTCTTTTTGGTTGCATTAAATCTTGTGTTATCCTGATTGTTTTTCCATAGTACTTAAATTGTTTCTTTTTGTCTATTATAATATTTTCTCCTTGACCTGGGAACTTTGGAATTTGGCTACAATATTCCTATGAGTTTTCTTTTTGGGATCTTTTTCAAGAGATGATTGGTGAATTCTTTCAATTTCTATTTTCCCCTCTGTTTCTAGAATATCAGGAAAGTTTTCCTACTTAATTTCTTGAATGATGATGTCTAGGCTCTTTATTTTGATTATGGTTTTCAGGTATATCAATAATTTTAAAATTATCTCTCCTGGATATATTTTCCAGGTCAGTATTTTTTTACAATTAGGTATTTCACATTGTCTTCTACTTTTTTCAATCTTTTGGTTTTATTTTATAATTTCTTGATTTCTCATAAAGTCATTAGTTTCCATTTGCTCCATTCTAATTTTTAAAGAAATAGTTTTTCTTCAGTGAGCTTTTGGACCTCCTTTTATATCTGGCAAATTCTGCTTTTTAAGGAATTCTTTTCCTCATTGGGTATTTGGACCTCTTTTGTCATTTGGGTTAGTCTATTTTTAAAAGTGTTATTTTCTTCAATATTCTTTTAGGTTTCCTTTAGTAAGCTGTTGACTTTTTTTTAATGATTTTCTTGCAACACTCACATTTCTTTTCCCGATTTTTCCTCTTACTTGATTTTCAAAATCTATTTTGAGCCTTTCTGTGACCTAAGAGCATTTCATGTTTTTCTTGGAGGCTTTGAATGTAGGAGCCTTGATTTTTCTGCCTTTGTCTGATTATATACTTTGATCTTCCTGGCCCCGAGGATGTAAGAAAATACTTTTTCATCAAGAAAGTAAACTTTTACAGTCCTATTTTTCCCTCCCTGTTTGGTCATTTTCCCAGCCAATGACTTTTGAGCTTTTTGTTAAGTGGAGGGTGTACTGCCCCAAGTTTCTGGGGTTTTGAGCTGCTGTTTTCAGAGATATCTCCAGGAACCTATAAATTTCAGTTCCTTCAAAGTGGTATGATAAAAGGAGAAGTGTTTACTCCTCTTGTGACCTGTGCTCTTCTCTGTGAGCCTTTAAAACAAGCACTCTTTTCTGCACTAGAACTGCTCTGAGGATTCCCTCTTCACAGCCACCACCAGTTTGATCACTCCAGGACTCCTCCTTGCCCCCTCCTTGCCCCACCACCCAAGACTGTGACCCAGATCACTTGCTTCATTCTCCTGCTCTCCATAGGCCAAGAGCTCCAGAAGAAGCTGCTACTTGGGCAGTGACTGTTGGCACCCTGGGGCGGGGCTGAAGCTGGGGTGAGACCATCCTCCTCTGTTAGCCAGGTTAAAGAGCTTTCCCCCTGACCTTTGAATCTGGTCTTTGGCATTTGTGGGTTGAGAAGCCTGCTTCAGTCCTGTCTGTGCAGGTGCCCTGCTGGACTATGTTCTACTCCCAGCCCAGAGCAATAGACCCTTCCTGTTGGCCTTCCAGATTGTCATGGGCTGGAAATCTATTTAACACTGTCATTTTGTGACTTCTGCTGCTCTAAAATTTGTTTATAGTCATTTTACAGGTATTTTGAAGGGTTTGGGGGGAGAGCTCAAGCATATCTTCTCCTCCATCATCTTGGCTCCTCTGGCATTGGATTTTTTTTGGCCACTGCTGCCATGACATTGCTTACTCATATGGCTCTTACATTCCAGTCAAACTTCTAGATACTTTTCAGAAGAAAAATTGGCTGTCTATGCCCCTTCCACACTACATTTCTGGAAGTTTACTTTCTTTTCCTAATTACAAATTTTAGATTTATTCTTTTTGAATTTCATTTTTATTAGATTCAATTCAATACTCTAGCTTCTTGAGATCCATTTGGACTTTTATTGTGACATCAAATATGTTAGTTATTGCTCTGAAATTTGTGTTCTATGCAAGAGGCCTGTAGCTTGTGGAGATGACCCATGTAGAGTCTCAAGATTTTGGTGAGGAAGTAGATGAGATCACTCCAGATAGTTATCCGGAAGCTTCTCATTTTAATTATTGTTATTAACTAGGTGCTAAGCTCTATTTTTCAATACTAATTATGGGTTGCAGGTGGTCTTAGTATCATTTATTTTTAGCTCTCTAAACATGGTACCCTGGGACAAAACCCCAATTTTTCCACCCTGGTTATGGCTCATTTGAAGAGTATTGAGTACGATACAAATGTAATAGAATGTTTTTGTTAATAACTAGTGATGTTGTCCGAAGAGCGCATTCATTTTCGTTTTTCACTATCCTCAGATAAAAACAGGTATGAAATTAAGACCACTCTGTCCTTAGTCCTTTCCCACTGGCCTTAACAAATAATTTAGCAGTAATACAGAATTCTCAGAGTATCTACTTTCCATTTCCAGCACTGCATATGATGTTACACTGGAGAAAACTTTTTTTTGTTCATCCAAGCAATTGAGTATCATGATCTCATGATGTCTGGTCAACCATGTTTCCTGGCAAAAAACTTGAGTAGATGGAGACATAGGACTGGAAATCAAGTGGTTAAAAAAAGTTGTCAAGTTCTAACATATGTTTTTAATAATGATGGAGAAATAGATTAATATGGAAGTAAGACTTGGGTGGGAGTATTTCTCACCAAATGGGAACTTTTTCATGACTTTTCTTATTTATCACCGAACTGTTATCCATCCCATTCAACACAGAGAGAAATTAATTTATTTTTTTCATATGTATTAAAAAGCACAATTAGACAAATTAATTTGACATAATCCTTTTAAAGTCTGGGTTCTAATTTGACTGTATCTCCATCAAGTAATACTTGACTTTTCCAAATTTAGTTTTAGAAATATTCAGTAAAATAAATCTATAATTTCCTCTAAAGAATAATCTCCATTCTCAAAGGATAACTACATTTGAATAAAATATCAATGAAGGAAACATATCATGAAATAGGATGGAAATGTTCCAAAAGACGCAATTTATTTTCTTCTCTAAGTTTTTAATGAATGCATTTGGAATTTGAAGTGATGGATTATGGCTGCTGTGCCCTGATTATTCCATAGATATGTTAGAAAACAAGCCACTATACAGTAACCAAATAATTGATTAATCAATTAATCATTGCTGGCAAATTAAATTCATGAGTTCCAAACAACTTGGACAAAATTGAGACTATATAGATGAAACTGAGACTGAATTGATTAACGGGTAACCAGATGTTCCAGTGATGAACAAACAGTATTGTCAGATGCTGAACAGAATAATAGTGAAGATAGGTAAGCACTACTTGAATCTTGTTCATTGATGAACATTCTAACTGAATTATCAAAGTTAACCTGTTATAACTTCTATTATGAAGAAAACATGGAGGACTATATATTATTGCTATGTAATAATCGATTACTTTCAAAGAACTACTTTATAGATGCTTAAAGATTAAAGACTGAATTTCAGCTGTCTTGTTAACTACTGAGACACTGATATTTTCATCTTTCATATGAGATGGTAATCCAAGGTCTCTTTCATCTGCTCTTGTGTGAGAGCAAAAAGGTACACCTTTCACAATCTTGTGGGAAGTTTGTGATGAACGAAATGCTAATCTGACATTCTGGATACTTACCTTTTCATTCTCTTTAACAGATGCAATCACTACAAATGAAGTATTTTCACAAAAGTTAAGGACTGATCTGGACAGTTTGCAGCTGCAATTTCACTGGTGTGAAGAATTTCAAGATGAGTAAACTCCTCCTACCAATGGAGTATGGGCACTTCTCTGCCAATTATAGCCTTAGAAAGTTGTTAGGACCTTGAGAAGTTAAGTGACTTTTCCAAGGTTAGATAAGAAGTATGTATGAGAAAGAAAAGAAATGATTTAAGTATCTAGTATGTACTAGGTACTGTGCTGTTGTTTTGTTTTTCAAAACAAATACTGTCTTAATCTTCACAACCCTGAGAAGTAAGTGCTCTTATTGCCCTCATTTTATAGTTGAGGAAACTGAAGAGGTGATTTGACCAGGGTAACATAGCTAATAAAAAGACCTGATTTAAATTCAGATATTCCTGAATCAAATTCCAGAGTTATAATCTATGCTAGTCACTATACAACCTGCTGTGATTAAACAAAGCAGTTAAATAATGAAAAGGACAGAGAAAAAGGAAATAGGAAAAACTGTTTTCTATATATACAGAGATTTATACTGTCAAAAGATGTAAGACATCCCCACTATTACTGATAAATATTTTATATCTAAAATGAATAAAAATATAATTTTATTATGTTTTGCAAACAAATTTGCACAATGGGATTTTTGTAATTTGGAAAAGGAGATAAACTATACTTTTAATATCAAGGCTTCCATTTCTTTGTGACTGATATAGAACATTTCCTTACTTGTGTGTGAACAATTAAAAACTAGAAAAACATGAATATAAAGATATAACTTCAAGTTCATTAAATAAATAAATCACCGTTTTGAAGACTTACAAGTCACAAAGTGTTATGGTATATTAACTAATTTACAGTTAAGTGTTTTGTAACTAAAGAAGATAAAACTTAAAAAGAATAAAGTTATTCTTTCCACATCACAGGGGTTTTGTATGTAGGACTTCCTATGATCTGAAAAATCCATGTAAAAATTTTTGGCCTTCCCTTCATACCAGTGAAGAAGTCTGAATTTTTTTTCTTCTTTTATAGGGTGTTTATGGTACCCTATTGCAAAATTTGGGCATGTTTATGGGATTAAAAGATAAAATATGTTGATATTATACAATTCTGTACATGTATTTTGTGTATTTTCTCTGCCGTCTGTTGGCTTTCTTTGTGCCTCGTCTACAGCTTCTGCCAAACTTTCCAAAAATTTCCCTTTAAATTTCTTATGCTAACCTGTAATATAATGAAACTGGGATGGGGAAAGTTGAAAGGAAAGTCAGGATGTGGAAGGGACAATTGTATACATATGTGGAGATGGGTGTAAATTTTAAAGGCAGTTAGGTGACACAGGGCATAGAGTGCCAGGCCTGGAGTCAGGAACTTCATCTTCCTGAGTTCAAATCTGTTCTCAGGGGAAGAACTAGGTGGTGGCACAGTGAATAGAGTACCAACAGTGGGGCCAGGAGGACCTGAGTTCAAATCTGACCTCAGACACTTAATATTTACTAGTCATGTGACCATGGGCAAGTCACTTAACCCCAATTGTCCTGCCTTCCACCCTCCAAAAAAAAAATCTGACCTCAGACATATATTACCTGTGTGACCCTGGACAAGTCACTTAAGCCTATTTGCCTCAGTTTCCTTATCTGGCCAACCACTCCAATATCTTTTCCAACAAAACTTAAATGGGGTCACAAAGAGTCAGACGTGATTGAAATATGATTAAACAACAAAAAATATATTTAAAAGCCTATAAATTTAATAGGGATAATTTAAGGACTTATGAGATTTTAAGTAAAAGGTTTATCTATGAGTGTTAGGGGACTCTTGAAATTTGATGGATGGCAGAGGAATAGGGTTAATGAAGAAAATGACATAAGAATCTGAGGGGAAGAATTATTGACACAGTAAAAGGGACTGAAAAGATTTTCTATCAAAGCTCTGTCAGATACAAGTAGTTAACTGATAGAATTCATCTGAGTGTTTTCTCACTTGTTGGACAGAGAATTGATTCCACTGAGCAAAAGCTCACCTTTGCTCTTGCACTTCAGTGCCACCTAGAACTGGAAAGAGATGAAGGTACTCTTAAGGATGTCTTTTTTTTCCCCCCAAATGCTTTATCAACTTCTGGTTTACATCATTTTGGTCAGATTTTGAGTTACCATTTTTTCCGATTTTTCCCATACCCAACACCCCAGAATAACAGTCATAAAAGACATCCCCTCAACCAATCTGCTCTCTCCCATCTCTTCTCCCATACCCCCTTCAACTTTTCCATTATGGTGAAGTGAATGCCCACGCCCTATTGCCTGAACATCTTATCTCCCAATTATATGCAAAATAGTATTAATCATAGTATTTATATATTTTTTTAAAAATTTGATTTTAAAAGGAAGATGAGCAACTCAGTATATGCTGTACACATGTAGCTTTGCAAAACATTACCATAGCAGATACATTGTAAAAGACTGACTACATTTCCCTTCCTCCCATCCCACCTTCCACCTGGTCCACTCCCTACATTGATCCTGTCCCTTTTCAAAAGTGGGTGCTTCCAACTTCCCTCCCCACCAACCTGTCCTTCCCCCCACTTTCCCCATGCCCTACCCCCACTCCTGTAGGGTGGGACACCCTATTTAGTATGGATGTCATTCTCTCCCTGGTTCAGATTCAATGCAAATAAGGTTTTGCCTTTTTGCCTTCCTGTTCCTCCCCTCCCCTGGAATCACCTTCCCCTGCTTTCTCTACACGAGACAGTTCACCCCATTGTCTCTCCCCATTCCCCCTCACCACATTACTCTCATCTCTTAACCTCACCTTTTAAGTATAATCCCTTCCTATTAAATTTGACCTGTGCCCTCTATCTATGTATACCTGAAAACACATATACACATATTCACATATGTATTCATATGCCCATATACCCTTCTTCAACTATTATCATAATGAGAAAAGTTTCATTAGTTACAGTTATTGCTTTTCCCTGTAGGGATGTAAATAGTTCAAATTTGATAAGTTCATAGTGATTTCTTTTCCCTGTTTACCTTCTCAAGCACCTCTTGCTTTTTGTATCTGAATGTCAATTTCTATTCAATTCTGGTTTATTCCTCAAGAATGCTTGAAAGTCCTCTATTCCACTGAATGACCAAATTTTCCCCTGAAACATGGTACTCAGTTTTGCTGGGTAGGTGATTCTTGGTTTTAATCTCAGGTCCTTTGCCTTGTGGAATATCATATTCCATGCCATTTAATCCCTCAGTGTAGAAGCTGCCAGATCCTGTGTTATCCTGATTGTGTTTCCTCAATATTGAAATTGTTTCTTCCTGGCTGCTTGTAATATTCTCTTCTTGATCTGGGAATTCTGGAACCTAGCTACAATATTCCTAGGAGTTTTCTTTTTGGGATCTTTTTCAGGGGGTGATAAATGGATTCTTTCAACCTCTATTTTGCCCTCTGGTTCTAAAACATCCAGGGAATTTTCCTTGAGAATTTCTTGAAAGATGGTTTCTAGGTTTTTTATTTGATCATTGCTTTCAGGTAGTCCAATAATTTTTAAATTATCTCTCCTGGATCTATTTTCCAGGTCACTGTTTTTTTCCCATGAGATATTTCACATTGCCTTCTATTCTTTCAATTGCTTGGATCTGTTTAATAGCATCTTGATTTCTCATAAAGTTACTAGCTTCCATTTGCTCCAGTCTAATTCTGAAGGAATGATTTTCCTCAGCAAGTTTTTGAGATTCTTTTTCCATATGCCAAATTCGACTTTTAAAGCCATTCTTCTCCTCATTGCCTTTTGGAGCTATTTTGCCACTTCAGTTAGTCTATTTTTTAAGGTGTTATTTTCCTCAGTCAGGCAATTGACCCTCATTTCATACTTTTCTTGCATCTTTCTCATTTCTCTCCCCAATTTTCCCCCCAATTCTCTTATCTGCTTCTTAAGGTTCTCTATGGACTGTAACCCACTCATATTTTCATCTGGGACTTTTGGTGCAGGAGTTCTGACCTCCCAGTCCTCCTCCTGTTCCATGCTTTCATCCTCTTTGCCCCCAAAATAGGAGTCTAATGTTGAATTTTTCTGTTTATTTTGTTCCCTTTGCCTAGGCATGTTGCCACTCAATTACTTGACTTTTTGGCTTGTTGTCACAGTAGTACTTTGCCACCAGCCAGGGGACTTCTGTCTTTAACATTGGGGTTTTCTCAACTCCCGGACTTATTAGTTCGGTGGCCTCTGTGAAGCCTCCACCCACTCTGGCAAGCTGTTCACACACCCCAAGACCTCCACCCCAGACCGCAATACAGATCCAAGAAGGGTAAAGAAAGAGCAGTTATCCCCCTGACTGATCGAGGTATCCCCCTATAGTTCACAGGCCAAGAGCTAAAGCTGCAACGCTGCAACATGGAGCAAGCTTTGCTGGCTCCTTAGCTGCTTCTCACCCCTAGTGGAAGAAGCTGATGCATTCTCCCAACCAGTCCCAAAGTCCATAGTGCACTGGCCTCTCACTTTGTCCTAGGCATCTATGTGTTGATAATCCTGGACAATCCACAGCTGTTGGTGTTCTGGGGTCCTTCCAGCTGGCTGCTCATCTGGCCACCCTCGGGCTTAAACCTTGACTCCCTCGGACTTAGGTTTGGCTCCCAGCTTACTATTCTGGCCTTTCCTTGCCAGGCTGCAGGACTGTCCTCAGTGTGTCATTTTGTGGGTTCTGGAGCTCCAGAGGTCGTTCATAGTCCCCCTATTACATAATTTTGAAGTGGTGTGGGCTGGAGCTCCATGGAAGTGCCGTTTTTACTCCATCATCTTGACTCAGTCCCCCAAGGATGTGTCTTTCAATGCAACACCTCTGCTCTGAAAAGGAAAAGCAGAGGGGGTTTTGAAGCTATTTTTGCATTCTGATGAGATAACTTAAAGTAAATGCCCATCTGAGCTGTGTTGCTGTGAGCTTGACTCTGATTGGACAACAGAACATCTGAGTGAGTGGATGACTGAACTGGTATATATAGACTGGAGATAGCTAAGTTTATGAACTTTGCATTTCCTCAACTTAAAAAGAACTTCTGCATTCACATTAGATGCCAACATATTCCTTACAGGGTTATAGGTAATTGAAAGAAGTTTTAAATGTTATTTTCAAGTATAAAGCAGATGATTTCCCCAGCTGAAGAGTAATGAAGATAAACAGTTTAGTAGTGAGCAGAGAGGCAGTTTTATATGATGTAGATATTCCTGAATGGATCAATAACACAGTTAGCAGTTCAGAGTGGCTAGTTATGTTAAGCACGTTCATTTTCCTCCCTCATGCACTTCCCTACTAGTTCCTGTAAACATACTCTTCACCATATATATTGAATGCTTGGTGAGATGCAGGTTCATATGTTTATCATAATATAATTTATTATTTATGTTTCTTTTAATTAAATTTATTTTAAATTAAGATAAATATTTCCCTTTCCTTTTTATTCCCCACATCATTGGAGGAAAAAGGAAGAAAACAAAATTCTTTGCAACAAATATGCATCATCATACAAAAAAAAAAACACTTCTCTGTGTGGCTGGTTGTGTGTGCATGCATATGTGTGATTCTTCATCCTGAATCCATGCTTTCTATGAGGAGGCATATAGAATATTTCATCAGCAGTTCTCTGGAATCATAGATAGTCATGGCTTTGATCAGAGTTGTTATGACTTTCAAGGTTGTTTGCTTTTATAGTATTACCATCATTATATAAAAATGTTTTCTTGGTTCTGCTCATTATATTCTTCATAAGTTTAGAAAAGTCTTCAAAATTATTTGCTTGTGTAACACTAATGTTGTAGTATAAATAGTCCTACTGATTTTATCCAGTTTACTCAGCATCAGTTCATCCAAATATTTGCATGTCTCTTTGAAGTCAGCAATTTCCTTGTTCTTACAGTCCAATTCTATTCGATTTACATTAAGTTATTAGAATCTGTTTGTTAGTCCTTAATTGAATGACATCCTCTTCATTTCCAATTTTTGCTACCATGAAAAAAGCTACCATAAAAAATGTTTGTACATATACAAACTTTTATTTTGATTCTTTTGGGTTTATGCCTAGCAGTGATGTAGTTGGGTCAAAAGGCATGAAAACATTTTTTGTGTATAAATCCAAATTGTTTTTGAAGATCGTTAAATTCACTCATAGCTCTATCAACCGAATATCAATAAGCCTGTTTTTTAATAGTTCCAACATTTGTCATTTTCTTTCTTTCTTTTTTGGGGGACCAAATTTGAAAATCTGATGGATATGAAGTGAGGACTAAGAATTATTTTTTGCTTATATTTCTCTAATTACTTGTGATTTGGAGTTTGTTTGTTTTTTCCTTTTGTGATCTTCTCTGTCCTTCATTTGGTCATGACATTTTTTTAAATCCATAAATCTGATGGGCAATTTTTAATTCCTTGTCACTGATAAGAACTATATAAATGTAATGGTAATGGTAATCTGAAGATCTTTCCTGCCCTTAATAGGTCAAATGTACTCACATGGAATCCACAGTGGGAGGAGTTTGCTGAAAGACTAGAACAGGAAGAGTGGAGCAGGAAGGAGCAGGGGAGATCAAGGGAAGAGCTGGGACCAAGCAGTGTGGAGGGAGAGCAGTCAGCATGAGTGAAAGTGGGGCATTTTTGCTTAAGAGAGCCTGTTTTGTTTGAAAGGTCTGATGGAGGGAAGAATTGGGGATGTCAGTACTCGCTGCATTGGTTATAGGTACCAACTTCTTGGTTACTATAATGGATTTGACTTTCTGGTATTTGAATAAATGTTCTCTTTCTGTGTTCCATATGAAGAGTCTGTTACATTTTGTGATTCTGAACTCCACCAGCATATTCACATCTGCTGTGGGTGCTGTGAATATAAGTTGGTGTTATAATAACATAACTCCACTTCTCATATTCTGTTCTCCAATGAAATTGTACTATTTGCCTTCCCCTGAACACATCCCATGCTCTCCATTTCTATGTCTCCTGTTGTTCCAATAAAACACTATTTTCTCTCTCCATTGACCTTTTACTCATACCTAAATATTTAGAAAAAGGATCATCTCCCCATACATCTTTCCTGATACCCCAAAATATGCAAGAGGATCATAATTTTAGAGTCAGTAAATTCCATTAAAGTTATGCAGTCAAACTTTTTTTTTTATTTTACAAGTGAATAAAATGAGACAAAGTCACTTTCCCAAGGTCAAATAGATACTAAGTAGAAAAACCAGAATTTGAACACTAGTCCTTTGATTTCAAATCCAGTTTATACAATCCACTGCCTTCACAGACTATAGCTGGCAGGAGTCAAATGAGCTCACCTTCTTCTTGTCTCCTTTAACTCCAACTGACTTTTTTCCAATCATATCTTCACTAAGCTTCTTATTTATCAAAGGTCCTAAGTCAATAATTCTCAAATACTATGCTTGGAGTTTTTGATAGATATGAAGCAAAGGCCTCACCCAAAACTCCATATCCTTAGCTATAATTTTTTTCTTGCCTAGTGTATTATTTTAAACCTCAAATTATTAGATTCTGTTCTATATGTCTTCATGATCTATCAGGTTGCAAGAATCTAAGAGCACTGGAAAAATAAACACATATATATGTAATATGAGCATGCATCCTTATATGTATACATACCTGCATGGGACATTCAGGGAAAATTAGTACTTTTGTTAGGAGGGTCAGTTGAGTCTTTTTAAGGACTGTTTATCCACCTTTGGTGTCTACCTTCACTCAACTCTCACCTTTGGCTCCAAGAAGCTGTTCAGTGGCCACACCCCAGTAAAACTATCTTGGCAGAAAGTCTAACCCAGGTTGAGGGTAACCAACAGACCTCAGAAGTATCAGAGAATTAGGGGGAATATCTACCCCAAGCATGTGAAGACTTCCCCTAGCAGAATGGGCTAATGAGAACAATTTATTTTAATGATGTTCTATGAAGGCAGCTGAACGTCCCAGTGTTCCATGAAGGTAGCTAAAGTAGGTGCTATGGAGCACTTAGAGCACTTAGACATCAAAGATGCCAAAGTCCTTCACTGGACCCCAAGCCATCACCAGTCATCTTGACTTTTATCTTGCCCCTGACCTTCAGTAGCTCTGGAAGACAGAATGAGGCTCATTATTTCGTGCAAGTCTGCCTCACTTAAATCCAATTCACACATCATTCATAATGTAATCGGTCCTCTCTGAAAACAAAGGGTGAACAGAAACATGCATAGGTACATATATGTGGATATGAGAGTGATCATAAAAATATAAAGTTGTATAAAATCACATCTGAAATATGTGTATGTATTTAGACATGCATTTCCATTTGCCTGGGATAATATAAAGAACTGCACTGGTTCTCCATGATGGTGTGGAAGCTGCCTTAGTTTATCAAAATAATGTTATCCTGGCACAAGCACAGCAAGATACTTCCAGTCTGAAAAGCCTAAGAGTATAAGCCTGGTAAACAGCTTATATATCTATTATTGAAGGGCCAGTCCAGCAAAATTTAGAGAGGCTCATTACCAGGTGATGAATTGATTTGATAATAACCATAGAAAACATGGAAAGGCAGCTATTTGTATCAGTGGAGGGTCCACCCAAAACATGAAACCACAAAACTCTAAAGCTGGGGTTGCCTGAGGTCTATGAAATTTTTAAAAAATGATAACTCTATTTCAGTTGGTTTCTTTTTCTAGTCCTGTGAATTTTATTTTATGTATTTAACAAACATTATTCTGAGAATTGGTCTATAGGCTTCATCAGACTCTCAGAGGGTCCAAGATTAAAAAAAGTGAATAAGAAAACTGCACTAAAGTATTAAAGTAAACTTCCATTGTATCATAATTTATGGAAAGGGGTTTGAAGTCAGAGGAATTATAATCTAATGACAGTTCTGCTACTTACTGCCTATGTGACCATAGAAGATTTCTTAGACTCTCTGGACCTCAGTTTCATCACTGATAATATTAACAGTTTGTACTGGATGATCTCTAAGATGCCTCCTAGCCCCAAATTCTATGTTCCTAGCTTGCCTTGGAAATTAAAACATGATTTATGCTATATTATATGGGGAAATACAATTCTTTAGTTTACAAATTGGCAGACTGAGGCCTTACATGGTGCATATTTTTTATTCTTCCTACTATCTATTCTGGAGTATTGCACCAGCTCATCCAAAGAAAAAAAAATCACAGGCCCCCAAGCCAAAATAAGATTTACTATTGGTGTTAATAGAACTTTAATCCCCTTCTAGGGGATGATGAATGAATTGAATTATGTCATTCTGTACAATATCAAATAGGTAAAAATATGTATCAGGATCACAAATCTTATATTGTGGATTAGCAGAGTGGCCATGGGTGGACAAAAAATAGGGAATACTTTTCTAGTCCTGGTGAAAGTCAGTCATATGAGAATTTAATCACACAAACATCTAAGTTATTATTATAAATTCTGAGCTCTGAGTTCTAGGTTTTGCTGGTGTGGAAAGAGATATTTAGAGATGGCAATGGAATGCAAAGCAAAATCATATGTATTGGTCTTTAGGAAAGGTAGCTGATTTTTTCCCCAAATGCTTTATCAACTTCTGATTTACATAATTAATTTCCACCAGATTTTGAGTTACAATTTTCCCCTGTTTTTCCCCTACCCACCACCCTAGCATAGCAGTCCCACAGGATATCCCCTCATCCAATCTGCTCTCTCCTATCTCTTCTCCCATACCCCCTATGACTTTTCCATTAGGACAAGGTGAGTCTCTGTGCCCTAATGCCTGCACATTTTATCTCCCAATTACATGCCAAATAGTATTAATAATAGTATTATATATATATATATATATATATATATATATATATATATATATATATATATAAGAAACATTTAATTTTGAAACTTTGAATTCTAGATCCATTCCCTTCTTCCCTTGTCACTCACTCCCCCTGGGAAAAAAAGCAATTCAGTATATGTTCTACATGTAGAGCCATGCAAAACATTACCATAGTAGATATATTGTAAAAGGCTGGCAATATTTCCCTCCCACCCATCCCACTCCCCACCTGGTCCATTCCTTACCTTGATCCTGTCCCTCTTCAAAAGTGGGTGCCTCCAACCTCCTCTCCCCCCAGCATGCCCTCCCCTCCATCATCTCTCCTCTCATCCCCACCACTGTCCTGCAGGGTGAGCTATCCCATTTAGTATGTATATCATTCTCACTGTGAGCCAAATTCAATGAGAATATTGTTTTGCCTTTTTGCCTTCCTGTGCTTCCCCTCCGCTGAACTTACTACCCCTTGCCTCTTCTACATAAGACAGTTTACCCCCTTTGACTCTCCCCATCTCCTCCTGCCACAATCCTCTCTCACCTCTTAACTTCACCCCTTAAGTATCAATCCTCCCCACCAAATTCGACCTGTGCCCTCTATCCATGTATACCTGTAAACATATATACACACATTCACATATGTATTCATATGCCCATATACCCTCCTTCAATTATTATCATACTGAGAAAGGTTTCATTAGTCACAGTAATTGTTTTTTTCATGTAGGAATATAACTAGTTCAACTTGAATGAGCTCCTTTTGATTTCTTTTCCCTGATTACCTTTTCAAGCATCTCTTGCTTGTTGTGTCTGAATGTCAAATTTTCTGTTGAACTCTGGTTTTTTCCTCAAGAATGCTTGAAAGTCCTCTATTCCACTGAATGACCATATTTTACCCTGAAACAAGATGCTCAGTTTTACTGGGTAGGCGATTCTTGGTTTTAATCCCAGCTCTCTTGACCTCTTGAATATAATATTCCATGCCCTTCAATCCCTCAGTGTAGAAGCTGTCAGGTCTTGTGCTATTCTGATTGTGTTTCCACAATATTGAAATTGTTTCTTCCTGGCTGCTTGTCATATCTTCTCCTTCATCTGGGAATTCTGGAACCTGGCTATAATATTCCTAGGAGTTTTCTTTTTGGGATCTTTTTCAGGAGGTGATAAATGGATTCTTTCAATCTCTATTTTGCCCTCTGGGTCTAAAACATCAGGGAAATTTTCCATGAGAATTTCTTGAAGGATGATTTCTAGGTTCTTTCTTTGATCATTGCTTTCAGGTAATCCAATAACTTTTAAATTATCTTTCCTGGATCTATTTTCCAGGTAAGTGGTTTTTTTCCCATGAGATATTTTATATTGCCTTCTATTCTTTAAATTGCTTGGATCTGTTTAACAGCATCTCGATTTCTCATAACATAACTAGCTTCCATTTGCTCCAGTATAATTCTGAAAGAATGAATCTCCTCAATGTGCTTTTGAGATTCTTTTTCCATCTGGCAAATTTGGCTTTTTAAGGCGTTCTTCTCCTCATTGCCTTTTGGAGCTCTTTTGCCACTTCAGTTAGTCTATTTTTAAGGTGTTATTTTCCTCAGTCAGGCTGTTGACTCTTAATTCATACTTTTCCTGCATCCTTCTAATTTCTCTTCCCAATTTTTCCTCCACTTCTCTTATTTTGTTGTTAAAATTCTTTTAAAGGTCCTCTATGGCCTGTAACCTGCTCATATTTTCATTTGAGGCTTTTAGTGCAGGAGTTCTGACCTCCCAGTCCTCCTCCTGTTCCAGGCTTTGATCCTCTTTGCCCCCATAATAGGAGTCTAATGTTGAATTTTTCTGTTTATTTTGTTTCCTTTGCCTAGGCATGTTGCCACTTCATTACTTGACTTTTCGGCTTGTTGCCACAGTAGGACTCTACCACCAGCCAGGGGAGCTTCTGTCCCAAATGTTGGGGTCTTCTCAACTGCCCGAGGTATTAGATGGGTGCCTTCCCTGAAGCCTCCACACACCCTGGCAAGCTGGGCACACACCCCAAGACCTCCACCCCATACCACAATCCAGATTCAAGAAGGCCAATGCAAGAGTGATTACCCTCAATACTGATCGCCAGGTCCCCCACAGTCTGAAGGCCAGGAGCTGAAGCTGCAACTGAAGCTGCACTATGGTGGTTGTGCCACATCTCCTCAGCTGCTTCTCACTCCCAGAGGAAGAACCTGATGCACTCTGCAATGCTGGTCCCAAAGTCCAAAGGGCACTAACCTCTCACTTTGTCCTAGGTATCTATGTGTTGATAATTCTGGAAAAGCCACAGTTGTTGGTATGGCCGCCCTTCGCTAAAACTGTGACTCACATGGCCTGGGCTCCACTCCCAGAGTGCTGTGCTGGCTGCTCCCTGCAGGGCTGCCAGGCTGTCCTCAGCAGGAGTTTAGCTTCTCTGTTTTGTTCTGTGGGTGCTGGGGCTCCAGAGGTTTTTCATAGTCCCCTTTTTACATTTGAAGTGGTGTGTGCTGGAGTGCTGTGGAAGTGCTATTTCTACTCCAACATCTTGGCTCCATCCTAGTAGCTGATGTTTTTTAGATGGATCCTGATTATAGATGTGTCTTGGAAATGTAGTTCAAAAGAAACCGGGTTTTTTTCTCTTGTCATCTTGGAAGTAGTACTCAAGAATAGCTTGGGCGATTTGGACTGAATCTGCTAAATATGTGGCAAAGGAAATGGTTAATGCTGTAAAGATGGCATTTTGAGAAGGACTCTAGCTAATGTTTCACCACAATTTCTTGATTCTTTCTGGATTCCTCTTTCTCCTTGCTGCAGCATTGACTCCCTTGGAAATATCCATTCTACATCTCCCTCTCCCCCATATTTTTTTTATTTCTTCCCAGGGACCACCATCTTAGGGAGTATTTAAGGCGTGCTTCACCTCCTTCTTGCCTGACTTCTCTCTAGATATCATTTTTTTTCTCACTTCCTACCTTGCCTCTCTGTAGGTACTCTTCCTCTCCTTCCATATGTATCCCCTTTTGTTGTCTCTCCTCCCATTAGTAAGGCTCTTAACTAGAGGAACTATCTTGTTTGTATTTATTTATATCCCTGTAGTAAGCACATAATTTTCTCTCTGTATCTTTATGTCTTTCTGTCTGTCTATCTCTTTCTGTAGCTCACTCCTTTTCTGTCTCTTTCTGTGTGTGTGTGTGCCCACTCTTGTGCACGTCTATCTGTCTCTGTCTCTGTCTTGCCTATGTATCTGAGGATATGATGAACAGAAAGTTCTCAAAAGAAGAGAAATAAGGTATCAAAAATCTTGTGAAAAAATTGTTTCGAGTCACTACTAATAAGAGAAATGGAAATCAAAACACCTTATACCCATCAGATTTGCAAAGGTGAAAAAAAGGGGAAATGGTATTGTTGGAGATAACACATGATGAAAGGATTTGCAGGAAAAGAGTAACAGCTGGATGGCTGGTTTATTTATCCATGGGGACAGATGGCACAACTGTGACCAGATCATGAGGAAAGTTCAATAGATCATGAACTTGGCCTTGACTGATAATTTAGGCAACTGGTGAACCTCTCACCCCCCTTTCTCCTCCCTTTATGTCTGAGAATGTGGATTTGTGTCCCAAGTTTCTATTTTTTTATAGTTTAGGTGTTTTATATCAACTCATTATAGAAAAAAATCTGATGTTTCAATTGTTTCTCTTTCATTGAATGTGTATATAACCATATACGCATGTAGATATATGTGTATATGTATGCACTATGTGTATTCACACAATGCACACACACACACACACACACTTATTATTTGTGTTTATGTGTCTTCTTTCCAATTACATTTGTAAAATCCTTGAGGCTTTGTATAGATAAAGCCATCCACTTCTTTCTATGGTCTATTTGACATTGCCTAGCAGAGTAATGCATATTTTGTTCAATAAGTATTTTTGATAGTTCCTAAAATTTGAAAGTTCTGATTTTTCAAAATAGATCAAGTTAGATAATCATATCTAAAATTATAACAGGTTGCTTGAAAGAGAAATGGGAGCATTCATTTTTTTTTAAACAAATACTTTATTAACTTCTGTTTTACATCATTCATTTCCGCCAGATTTTGAGTTACAATCATTTTCCCCCCATTATTCCCCTACCCAACCTCCCAGAATAGCAGTCCCACAAGATATCGCTTCCTCCAATCTGCTCTCTCCCATACCTTCTCCCATACCCCCATTGACTTTTCCATTAGTGGAAGATGAATCTTTGTGTCCCAATGCCTGCACATCTTATCTCCCAATTATAGGCAAAAGAGTATTAATAATAGTATTTATATATATATTTGAAACATTTAATGTTACGACCTCGAATTTCAGATCCATTTCCTTCCTCCCTTGTCACCCATTCCTTCTTGGGATATAAGTAATTCAGTATATGTTGTACATGTCTAGCTATGCAAAACATTATCATAGTAGATATATTGTTCAAGGCTGCTTATAATTCCCTCCCACTCATCCCACCCCCCACCTGGTCCATTCCCTACATGATCCTGTCCCTCTTCTATAGTGGGTACTTCCAACCTCCCCTCCCCCCAAGGATGCCCTCCCATCCATCATCCCTCCTCTCATCCCCTTCCCCCTATCCTGCTGCAGGTTGAGATATCCCATTTAGTATGTATGTCATTCTCTCCCTGAACCAAATTCAATGAGAATGTGGTTTTGCCTTTTTAGCCTTCCTATTCTCCCCCTCCCTTGCAACCACTTCCCCTTGCTTCTTCCACATGAGATAGTTTACCCTACCCTGTCTCTCCCATCTCCTCTTGCCACTTTCCTCTCTCACCTCATAATTTCATCCCTTGAGTATTCTCCCTTCCCAACAAATTCAACCTATGCCCTCTATCCATATATAACTGTAACCATATACACACACATTCACATATGTATTCGTATGACCACACCCCCTTCTTCCATTATTTTCATAGTGAGAAAGATATCATCAGTCACAGATATTGCTTTTCCATATAGGAATGTAAATAGTTCAACTTTGATAAGTTCCTTTTGATTTCTTTTCCCTGATTACCTTCTCAGGCATCTCTTGCTTCTTGTGTCTGGATGTCAAAATTTTCTATTCAACTCTGGTTTTTTCCTCAAGAATGCTTGAAAGTCCTCTATTCCACTGAATGACCATATTTTCCCCTGAAACAAAATACTCAGTTTTGCTGGGTAGGAAACCCTTGGGTTCATTCCCAGGTCTTTTGCCCTCTGGAATATCATATTCCATGCCCTTCGATCCCTCAGTGTAGAAGCTGCCAGGTCCTGGGCTATTCTGATTGTGTTTCCACAATATTGAAATTGTTTCTTCCTGGCTGCTTGTAGTATTTTCTCCTTGATCTGGGGATTCTGGAACCTGGCTATAATATTCCTGGGAGTTTCTTTTTGGGATCTTTTTCAGGAGGTGATCTGTGGATTCTTTCAACCTCTATTTTGCCCTCTGGATCTAAAACATCAGGGCAGTTTTCCTTGAGAATTTCTTGAAGGGGTGATTTCTAGGTTCTTTCTTTGATCATGGCTTTCAGGTAGTCCAATAATTTTTAAATTGTCTCTCCTGGATCTATTTTCCAGGTCAGTGGTTTTTCCCATGAGATATTTCACATTGCCTTCTAATCTTTCATTTGTTTGGATCTGCTTAACAGCATCTTGATTTCTCATAAAGTCATTAGCTTCCATTTGCTCCAGTCTAACTCTGAAGGAATGAATCTCCTCAGTGAACTTTTGAGATTCTTTTTCCATCTGGCAAATTCGACTTTTAAGGCATTCTTCTCCTCATTGCCCTTTTGGGCCTCCTTTGCCATTTGAGTTAGTCTATTTTTTAAGGTGTTGTTTTCCTCAGTCAGGCTGTTGACCCTCATTTCATGCTTTTCCTGCATCCTTCTCATTTCTCTTTCTAATTTTTCCTCCACTTCTCTTATTTGATTTTTAAAGTCCTTCTTAAGGTCCTCTATGGCCTGCAACCCGCTCATGTTTTCCCCTGGGGCTTTTGGAGCAGGACTTCTGACCTCACAGTCCATTTCCCGCTCTATGCCCCCAAAATAGGAGTCTAGGGTTGCATTTTTCTGTTTCCTTTGCTTTGGCATGTTGCCACTTAATTGCTTGACTTTTGGGCTTGTTGCCACACTATGGCTTTAAGGCCAGATAGAGGAATTTTCGTCCCGAACGTGTGGGGGGCAACTTCCGTTTCTGGCAAGCTATAAACCCACCCACAACTTCCACCCTAGATCACAATCCAGATCCAGGGAGGTTAAAGCAAGAGCGATTACCCCCCAAGACTGATCGCTGGATCTCCCCACGATTTGTAGGCTGGGAGCCGGAAATGCCTCTGAAAACTACACAGTGGCGTGTCTCCTCAGCAGCTTCTAGCCCCCAGGGGAGGGAGCTGACGCATTCCCCAAATACAGGTCCCAAAGTCCATAGGACACTAACCTCTTACTTTGTCCTAGGCAAGTCTATGTTGATAATTCTGGAGTCGCCACAGCTCCTGGTGTTCTGGGGTTCCTCCAGCCGGCTGCTGGCCCTGCCGCCCTGGGGCTAAAACCTCGGCTCACGTGGACCTGGGCTCGGCTCGGCTCCTGCGCTCTGCGCGCTGCCGGCTCCCAGACCACTGCGCTGTTCCTTCCTGCAGGGTGCTGGGCTGACCTCAGCAGGAGGTTAGCTTCTCTGTGTCGTTCTGTGGGTGCTGGGGCTCCAGAAGATTTTTAGAGTCCTTTTTTACATAGTTTGTGGAGAATCTGGGGGCAGAGAGGCTTGGATGAGCTGTTTCTACTCCGCCATCTTGGCTCCGCCGAGCATTCATTTTTTAAAAAAATTCATTTAATACACAGAAAATAATATTTAATGAAGATATTTAAAAAAATTCCTTAGCTGAAAAGTTTACCTGTACACTTAATATTAGGAGTATTATTTAATAATTCTAACTGCAGGGGCGGCTAGGTGGCGCAGTGAATAGAGAGCCGGCCCTGGAGTCAGAAGGACCTGAGTTCGGATCCGGCCTCAGAAAATTAACCCACACAAACAAAAACCTATCCGTGTGACCTTGGGCAAGTTACTTAACCCCAATTGCCCTAAAGGGGCGGCTAGGTGGCGCAGTGAGTAAGAGCGCCAGCCTCGGAGTTGGGATGACCCGAGATCAAATCCAGCCTCAGAAAATGAGCACCCACACATAAATCACGACTAGCCGTGTAACCTTGAGCAAGTTACTTAACCCCAATTGCTTTAAAAAAAATAATTCTAACTGCAACATTCACTTAAACCTATGAGTCCTCTTCTCTCTACTGGGTCACTAACAGAGAATTATTAATAGCAACAGTTTCTGTATCTGTGACGTGTAGATCTCCTGGGCTAAAGAGCATCACAAAAATTTTTAAGAACTCCTTTGCAACCTTAGTTTCCCTAGCTATGAAACAAGATATTTTCAATGGACTGATATTTGGAAATAGCATTCCTCCCCACCCAAATAAATCTAGAAATGACATAATTTTATAAATGAGTTGAAAGAGGCTTATAGTGGGCATTATCCAATGACTGTTTACTTCGCATCTCTTTATTTGCTTGGAAGAAAGGGAATAGTAAATAGATTTTTATTAAGTCTGGAGTGTAGGAAATTTTATAGGTGAAAGTCTCTACTTTTATAGGAGCCATATTTAGTGGCTCATGCACAACTTGTCTACTCCCATTCAATATTATGATCCCATTTTACAGTTGAGGAAACATGAGGAGATGCAGGGAGGTTATTGGAACTTATTCAAGGCCACACAATGCTTAAGTGCCAAAGTCAAGAAGAACATTCTTAATTTTCTGGGTACTTGTTCCATATACTGACCCATAAGATCTAGCTCTTCTGACATTATTTACTATGGCTGAATAGGTAACTTATGCTGGTTATAAAACTATTTTTTGATGAATAAAACGTACCAGTCTAGCTCTATCCTAATCTTTTTTTCACCTCCCCCACCTCTCAAACAGTTACATAATTGGAAAAAATTTCTCCCAAAGGAATAAATATACATTCTGTAAAAAAGTGTGAGTGTTGTTACCACAGTCCCCTTGTTGGGTTCATAGATTGTCAATGTATCATTTAATTATCCCCAGGGATAGCATTTGGAATAAAATATGCCTTTTAAATAGAGATGTAAATGAAACTGAGTTCTTTGATAGGACTCTTGACTGAAAAGATTTCTTGACAGAAAGCTCCTGTTAGAATCCAATTATGCTAAACTGTGAAATGTTAAAAGCACTTCATCACAATGTACACTTTTCCCCCCTCTAACTCAAATGCAACCTGGTACTTGGTTCACCTGGGGCCGTCTTTTAATGGGAGCCCAGAGGAACTGCATTATGGAACTGGTGTAACTCCAAAGTATTCTTCTCAGGTCTTTTAAAACCAAGTTCCAGCCTCCTTAATAAGCATTCTGACAAGGTACAGTATAGGCTCCCTGGGTAATCAGTCAAGTTCACATCCAAGCCATAAAGGAGAAAGCAGAGCTATTACAGTGAACTCTCAGTATGAACAGCACCATTGTTCCCATAATAATACCAAAGAGGCCTCTAATGGTAAAGGGTTTAGGGACAGAGGGTGATGGAGTGAGAAGAAAAATGGTGTCTCCCTTAGTCCTTCTGAGTCTCATATTGCTTCCCCTCAGTTTAAAAGATTTCATATTTAGATAAAAGAAAAACAAACAAAATAACCTAAAATGGAGCAGTTCTATGTAGTGGTAATAAATGTATCATCCATTGGGAGGTTTGGAACTCACCTAGTTCACCTTTGGGCCCAGATCCAAGGAAGCAATCACAAGCATAAACAGCTGGATTCATTTTTTAAAATCTGACAGAGATAATTAGAAATGAAGTGCACTTTTTAAAAACAAAATTTTCAGTTATGATTGGCAGACACTGATTTTCAACTGCCTGCTTCAGGAAAATATGCATTTTAAATTGTATTTCTTTCTCAGTCCACTAATGAAATCTAGTTTTCACTGGTTTCTTCTTAAGAAGGCAAAAGTTGTCCACTGATAAAAGCAATTTGGATGAATTCAGCTATATATTTAAATATTTGAGTAAAGTATTTTGTAATATGTTCAGGAAAATATATTAATTTATACATATTGACATATTTCACAGTCATGTATGTATAAAGCTAACTGTATATTTCCAGGTTTTTTCACCTGCAAAATGAGGCAGTTGAACTAAATGACCTTTAAGATACCCTCCAGTTCTAAATCCATGATCCTATGAAATACTAAGTTCCATGGATGTGCTTAGAAGACAGATATCACCCATTTTGGGAAGAGCAAATGATCATATGACATTCAAATGAGACCCATAAATAAGGAAGGGAAAGGATAGAGAGATGACATTTTTAGCCACTTTGTTTGTATATTCCAAGTAGCTTTCCAGAATGTTTGTACTAATTCAAAGTTCTATGAATATATTGTTTTGCCACCAAGAAAAAAAAAGTGACCTAAAGTAATTTTTCTCATTCTTTGGTCATTTTCAGTTCTCCTTCAGTTTAATCCTTGATAAAGAAAGTTTTGGCAGATTATGATGTATTGTAAAAAGATGGAAGCCTTATGCCATAATTAAGACATTCAGAAGTCTTTTACCAATGTATTCCTTGGCTCTCACCAAAGAAGGCAGCGAGCCAAAGTGGGTACAATGGAAAGAGTGCTGGTTCTAGAATCAAGAGACCTGCAATGGAATCCAAGATTTATTGCTGACTCTGTGTAGTCTTGCACGAGCCCTTTAAATCCTCTAGTCCTCCTTTCACTATTTTTTTAAAATAAAGGGATAGATTATATAATCTCTAATATATCTTTTAGTTTGAAATCAATGACTAACTATAAAGCCATATGGAGTCAAGAAGTATATCTATACATATCTATATCTGTATCTATATCTATATATATGTGTGTACATACATATATGTATGTTTTTGTGTGTATCAAATCTAATTCTAGAAATTGTAAGTAAATAACTTGAAAAATCATTTGAAAATGTAATGCTAATGATTCAGTATGGTTCTTTAGCTTTCAATGAAATATAAAGAATTTTACATGTATGTAAACAAAATATCAAATATTGATAGAAATACTGAGTTAATTACTATTATTCTATTACTAACTATTTTTAGGCATTGTAGCTTTATGGAAGATAATTATATTTGTCCGTTTATATAGTTTCTTTTTTGGGAAGAGATATAAACCAATTTGGGAAAGAAGGAACAAGATGAGGAAACTGAAGTCCAGAGAAGTTTAGTGAATTGATACAATGGCAATGTCTGGGCTCAAATACAGGTCCCATTATTCTAGATGTTGTGTACCTGAAGCACTTAACTCTGTTGTGTTCTTGTGTGGTCAATAAGGAATAAATGGAGAAAAAGAATTCAGAAAGTGACATATGGATGTCTTAATTATGTCAGATGATTAAAATAGTGAAAGATGGAAATTGCCTTTGTACACACACACACACACACACACACACACACACACACACACACACACAAACATTCCACTTAGGAAAAACCACAGTGAAATTAGTTCTTTTGATTTATATACCTATAAAATCAATCTTGTTATTTCATCACTACACCTCAATTATATGCTGAATGCAATCTGCCATTATTTTAATGTAAACCTTGCTATTTTACTGGGTGACTTTAGGTAAATGATTTAAAGTCTTTGTGTTTTGGGTTTATTATCTGACCAATTAGAGAGCTGGGTTGAATAATGAACTTTTTGTGTGGGGTTAGGCATATGATCAATTTTTACGGAATTATGGTTGGTGTTAATATCCATTGATTAAATGTATATTGTTTTTGATGAATAATTCTTTCAGTTGTTTCTGACTGTGACACCATTAGGGGTTTTCTTGGCAAAGATAATGGAGTGCTTTGCCATTTCCTTTTCCAGCTCATTTTATAGATTAGGAAATTGAGGCAAACAGGATGAAGTGACTAGCCCAGTGTCACAAAGCTAGTAAGTGTATGAGAACAGATTTGAACTCAGGATGAAGAATCTTCCTGAATCTAGATCAGGTATTCTATCCACTGTACCCCCTAGATACCTAACTTAATGGATACCTGCCTACTATGGCACTGAAATAAGCACCGTTGATGACATAAATTAAACCTGTCTAGATATCAATTGAATCAACCAGTTTGTTTACTTTTGTATTATTGGAGTTATACAGCACTTGGAATTGAGTTCTAGATTGGAAGGGGGAAACATATTAAACATGGCAATAAAAGAGCAGAGCCTGGGGAAGTGAGCATTCCACAGTTCTCAGAGCATTTCTGTAGCATCTCATCTATAAAGTGTAACGTCATTCATGAAAGAGAGAGATCTGAAAATATGTATCTTCTCTTATTTCACAATTAAAACTTCATATCTGGGCCAAAGAGCCTCTGTGAATTCCCTTAGACAAACTTAGGGTCTCAAAACATGAGTTTGACTCACTTCGGGGTTTTTTCTATCTTATACATCGTTCTATTATGTCTGTTTGTAGGATGAGTTAAATTAAGCTTGAAATTGCATGAGAGAAATCTGGCTCAGAAGCATTTTGCAAATATTATGACAATGAGACAAGAGCAAAATGCATTGAGCACTATTTGCAAAGAATAGTATTTAAATGCTAGGAAAAGTAGGTAACTGGAATAGTCAAATAATTGCAAGGCAAAATATAGTTCACTTAGTATAGACAGGGATTTTATTTTTGTTTGTTTTTCTTTTGGCAGCTTAGTAAAGCCAATGGACACCTTCTCAAAGTAACATTTTAATCTCATACAATAAAATATATAAGATTATTAAGAAAAAGCCTATTAAATATGATTATAAAATAAAAAAAAACAGTTTCATGGACCCCATCATAAGAACCTTTCATCTAGATGTTTACGTGAGAACTTATATTGATCTTCATAGTGGAGACTCTCATTGTTTATGCAAAAGTCAATTCTATGCTGGCTTTAACTTATTTTTCCATTTTTTTGGGGAGGAGGTGAGTTGGGATGAAAAGAGAATGTTGAAGGTATTTGAGAGTATTTCTGTTTTTTTTTTTTTTTTTTTTTTTTTTTTTTAGGGATGAGTTATGTATTTTCCCTAAGGATATTTTTCTCAGGGTACAATGTTCCTGTTTAACTCTTCATTTAAACTGGTGGTTCTCACTAACCCTGCTTCTCCCCACCTCCTCTCATTTTATAATAAATGGCTCTAATCATTTCCATTGTGAATGTCTCTAGGACTCTAAGTACACTTAGGTCTACTTGATATTTCAGTCTTAAACATCAGTTATGGGATATATAGATATGTTAAAAAATAATCAGACCACTAAAATAGGCAAAAGGCCTGTATAAGAAAATATCTGAGGACACAAGAGGGTGAGATCAAAACCTAAGCTGTGATATCCAGGAGCATGATGGAAACCACGGGCAATGTGAGAAGACAATTAAAGTGTTTGCTGGGATGTTGGGTAGCCTAGTTGTTAGTATATGGAAGTAGAAGAAAGGAATTATCAGCAATCTTACTTTGCCCTGAAACATTATACTCAGTTTTCTGGGTAGGTGATTCTTGGTTTTAATCCTAGCTCCTTTGACCTCCAGAATATCATATTCCAAGCCATTTGATCCCTTAATGTAGAAGTTGTTAGATCTTGTGTTATCCTGATTATGTTTCTGCAATATTCAAAATGTTTCTTCTTGACTACTTATAATATTTTCTCTATAACTTGGGAACTCTGGAATTTGGCTATGATATTATTAGGATTTTTCTTTTGGGTATCTTTTACAAGATGTGATCAATAAATTCTTTCAATTTCTATTTTGCCCTCTGGTTCTAATATATCAGGGAAATTTTCCTTGAGAATTTCTTGAAGGATGATTTCTAGGTTCTTTCTTTGATCATGGCTTTCAGGTAGTCCAATGATTTTTATGATCTCTCCTGTATCTATTTTCCAGGTCAGTGTTTTTTCCAATGAGATATTTCACATTGCCTTCTAATTTTTCATTTGTTTGGATTTGTTCAACAGTATCTTGATTTCTCATAAACTCATTAGCTTACATTTGTTCGAATCTAATTCTGAAGGAATTATTCTCTTCAGTGAGCTTTTGAATTTTTTTTTCCATCAGGCAAATTCGGCTTTTTAAGGCATTCTTCTCCTCATTGGATTTTTGGACCTCTTTTGCCATTTGAGTTGATCCATTTTTGAGGTGTTATTTTGTTCAGTCAGGTTGTTGACTCTCTTTTCATAATTTTCTTGCATCATTCTCATTTCTCTTCCCATTTTCCCTCCACTTCCCTTATTAGATTTTCAAAATCCTTCTTGAGCTCCTCCATGGTCGGTTACCAATTCATATTTTTCTTGGAAGATTTTGATGCAGGAGTTCTGACTTTGTTGTCTTCCTCCTACATTCCATGCTTTGATCCTTTTTGTCCCCTAAAAAGGAATCTAATGTTTGATTGCTGTGTTTGCTTTGCTTCTTCTTCTTACTCATGTTGCCATTCAATTACTTGACTTTTGAGCTCTTTGCCATGTTAGAACTGTGCTTCCAGAGAGGAGAGCTTTGTCTCAATAGCTGGGGTTTTAGCAGCTGTTGGAGCTATTAGTTGGGTGCCCTCTCTGAAGCCCCCACAAGCTCTTGCCCACTGGCCACATACTCCAGGACCTTCACCAAAGATAGTGATCCAGATCCAAGCAGGTTAAAGCAAGTGATTACCCTCTGAATAATCACTTGGTCCCCCTATGATCTGCAGGCCAGAAGATCTGGAAGTAGCCATGTGGTGGCTACATAGTCAGGGCTGGCCCTGATTCTTGCATTCCACCCAGTTCCAACAGAGTTCCACACTGACCTTTTACTTGTTCTTTGGCATTTATGGGTTCATAAGTCTGGAAACTGCCACAGCTGCTGGTGCTTCACTCTCCTGAAGTCTGCTCTGGCCACAGCTGGTTGGGACTGCGCTGAGGCTAAAACTGCGGGCTCAAGAGGGGCTGTGCTCAGCTCTCAGTGTTCTGTGATGGACCCTTCCTGTAAGCCTAATGGGCTGCCTTCAGTGGGAGATTTGTTTCTTTCTGTTCCTTTTGGGTACTATAGCTCTAAACTTTGTTTAAAGTCATACTTTATAGGTATTTGAGATGGTTGCAAGGGGAGCTTGTGAAATTTTCCTGTTTCTATGCCACTATCTTGGCTCCGCCCCCCAGCTATCTCACTTTGGATAAAGAATCTGTCCTTAGATTTAGCACACTCACATTTGATTAGCTACCCATTTCTTCCCTCTGTATAAATGGATTTTGCCTGGTTTATAATCACCTTCACATCTAAGCATCAACTTGAAGGAATCAAAGATCATTGGATTTATAGGGAAGGGACAGATTCTCACTCAGATACCTCTGATTGGTTTTCTACTTTGGATATTGCAAATAGCCAGTTGCTGGGTATTGGTTAGGACTAACCGAGTCGAGTAAGAAGGATACAACAATGGGTTTTGAAAGTTTATAGAGAAGGACATAAACTAATGTTAGAAAAGAGTAGGGGGGTTAATATCAGAGCTGTTACAATGATGAGACAAATAGCAGACTTACCATTAATGAACAAATTTGAAGGGGGCAGAAAAAATCGTTTAACTTCTACAGGAAAAAAAAAGCTTAATACACAAGACCAACAACCAAGTATTGAAAGAAAAACCAAAATAAGCATGAACTATTATTATGTACCTGCTTTTATATTCTCCCATTTGGTAGATACGTAAAACATCAAGCCATGATGTAGTTTATGGAATTTACTTAATAGACATTTGACATTTCACCTTGGCTCTGCACTGTCTAAACAATGCTCTCCAGGTTCCCATACTCTCGCAAGCCAGTCCAGGCTTAGGGCTCGTTTTCCGGTTGCTGTTCATTTACTCTTTCAAGAAACAATGTAGTATATGGTGCTTTGTAGTATATGATACTGTATATTCCTTGGGTTTCAAATCCTAGTACAGTTTATAGTGTGGTTCAGTAATATATTTGGGAAATAATTTCACCTGATTTTAGAAAATAATCATGAAATAGTAGAATCTTATAATTGTAAATATTTTAAAGATTATCTACTCCTCCATTCTTCTTTCCAGGATTGTTCTGTTAAGTGTTTAACAACTTACTTAAAAAAATTGTCAAGAATATTTTTTCATTTAATTGATTTTTAATTGACATTGTTTGGCCATTAATTATTAAAATTATCAAAGTGCACCTGGAATACTGTGTATTGAAGTGTCATCTTCTTTATTACAGATAGATCCTAGATTTAAAAATTTTATTTTTTTGCTTTAGGGGTTACCTCAGAAATGGATATTTTTCAGGCTCAAGGTCTATAATGGCTAGTGTTCTTGAGGGTTTTGAGTGAATTATCATATATTCATTGTTTGTGTGTAATTACAGAATGTGTTTACTTTCTTAATTTATGATGATTGAATTTTGCTCCAAGATGGATTTAAAGTAAAAAGGAGAGGGGTATGCACACATGCACAAACACATATATGTGCATATATGCACATAATGCATGTGTACGTGTGTATACACATGCACACATGTTTATGCATATACACAGAAATGCATATGTTTGCATATGCATGTATGTACGTGTGCATGTATGTATATGTGTGCGTTAGTAGTGACAAAGAACATTCAAGAAAAGTTGCAAAAATTGCCACATTCAGATTAGGTATGAAAGCAGCTGGAATGAAATTATAGAGAACTGAAGGGGACTCTTCATATGCACTAATATATAGATAGTGAAGTGAAGAAGCCATCCATGAGAGTCGAGGAGATTAAGCAAATGAGTAGTTAGGAAGCTGGAGGGGATATCAACATATATGTTGAAGTACTTAGTAGAGGTGTAAAATTGGAGTAAAGAGGAAGATTGTGAGTCTGATACAACGTCTCTGAGTTAAGGTTACCTTTCTTGGAAAGAAGTGGATAATACTTGTACCACTGCATGAAAAGTGCCTGGTTAACTTTTAAATGCTACATAAATGTGTACCATTGTGTCTGTCTTATTGGGTGCAGCAAGGGCAGAGCTTATAATAGGACAATTATCTTTAAACTATGGCTAGGCTTAAACATGGTGTATAACTTTACCGTAATACTAGATTTAATTCCCATGAAAATCAACACAATGTAAACTATTTTTTTTGAGAGAACTCCAGTACCTCAGTGTCACAAATCTTCTGAGTCAAAATGCCACTAGTATTTATCATTAAAAGGATGGTTGATGCATTCCTTGAGCTGATTAAGAGTCAGGTGAGGAAAATTTTTGTTAAGGCCATCAGTGACTTACATGTCTTCTGGAGTCAACTGGAAATTGAACAGCTGAAAATTCTCTTTGATCCACTTTTCTTTTTTCTCTCTCTCTTTTTTTTATTTTTTAGTTTACATCATTCATTTCCACAAGATTTTGAGTTACAAATTTTCTCCCCAATTTTCCCTACCCACCACCCCAAAATAGTGTTCCCACTGAATATCCCCTCCCCCAATCTGTTCTCTCCCATATCTTCTCCCATCCCCCCTTTGACTTTCTAGTAGGGCACAGTGAATCTCTGTGCCCCAGTGCCTGTATATCTCATTTCCCAGTTACATGTAAAATATTAATAATATATATATATATACATATATAGTTTAAATATTTGATTTTAAAACTTTGAATTCCAGATTCTTTCCCTTCTTCCCTTGTCACACACCTTCATTGGGAAGATAAGCAATTCAATATTGGTTGTACATGAGTACAAATATTTCCATAGTGGATGTATTGTGGAAGACTGACTATATTTCCCTCTATTCTATTCCACTATGCACTTGTTCTATTCTCTACTTTGATCCTTTCCCTTTTCAAAAGTGGGTGCTTCCAACTTCCCTCCCCCACAGCCTGCCCTCCTTTCCACTGATCCACTTTCCAATGAAGACTACCACCCTCACTGATTCTAGTATCAGAGAATAAACTGGGCTGGGGTCTGATTGTGTTCCTTGGCAATGGTTCCCAGGGCTAGGTCATCTAGGAGAATGGAAATAATTTCATCTACCCATGGAGTCTCTTTGTGGTAGCCCAAAGCACTGTATGCTACCCGCATGATATCATTTGACTTTCAGAACTCCAACAATTTGCTCTGGTTCAGGTAAGGATGGCATTCCTCCTTTTTGTGGTCAGGTTTACATTTAAGCCCTGTTTTGTTCAGGATCATTTCCGACCGTCTGTAATTGAAGTTGGACACTCCAATGACCTTCATGAGGCCTGCATCCTTCATTTCTCCATGGCTTCCCAAGTATGATGCAAATACACAGAATCATTGAAAATTATGTGATTTTCATCCATCGGAACCTTATCTTGGACAGGTTTAAAAGAGATATGTTGGGGCAGCTAGGTGGTGCAGTGAGTAGAGCGTCGGCCCTGGAGTCAGAAGGACCTGAGTTCAGATCCGACCTCAGACACTTAACGCACACACAAACAACAACAACAACAAAAACAAAACCTAGCAGTGTGACCTTGGGCAAGTTACTTAACCCCAATAGCCCTCCAAAAAAAAAAAGATATAGGTCAATGAATAATATAGAGGTCAAGGTAATAAAGCTGGAGTTTCTTCAGGGATTCTTCCAAGGCAGGTTTGACCAATTTGGGGTGGTGGTGCATACTACAGAGATTCCCTGTGTAGAATATGTCCTTTCTGGTCACTGTTCCATCTGCAATCTTTCCTTGGATTGTCTAAGTTCTTTTTCAGTTTTCTTAGGAAAGTCTCATAAATATGTCAGAAGCCCACTTCAGTAACCACCTTGTGACCATATCACTTTCACTTTTGGAAACACTTTTATGTTCATAAGTTCCAAGTCCCAACACTGGAAGGATATTCCCATCACACATTGTCACCCTATGAAATCTGGAAAGAGTCATTTCTTTTCACCTCACAGCTCAGGTCGATTCTGTGCAAAGTCAAAAAATTCCCATACTGTGGCCTGTCTCTTTGAAGAAAAAAATACAAGGTACATTTAAAGTTGAATCTACATTATTAGCATTTCTCCAACTTTCTTAAGTCTAGACAATAACACTAATAATAAAATAAATTGAGTCTTAAAAGTCCCCAATTTCTGAGGTGTAAATATTCACACTCAAAATTTAACACTTGGTTCTGTGAGTTGGTAAAAACCACCTTCAGCACATCCCTCTTTTTCTCTCAAACTCAGGATTTGCATCCCTGGAAATTTTTTTTTTATATTTTTATTATTAGAGTTGTAATTAAGGGAAGTTCTTATCTCATTTTCTATTTCATTTTTTCTGAATTATATAGTCAGATTTTGTCCACTAGATAAATATCCATTTCCTAAAGATGAAAAAAAATCCACATTAAAGAGATTTCAAATCTATTTTAATTACAAAAAGATTTATTTGGAATTACATCTTTCTATCCTTATTAGGGATATGTCATTATTTATATATGGAGAGAGAGGTATCTATATGTTCATTCATATTTGCATATGTCTCAAGTATTTAAAGCTCCCATTTTACATATATATATATATATATATATATTCATCCATATATATTTATGCATATATGTTGGGCAACTAATATATACAATGAGAAGAGCAATTGGCCTAGGCATTAATCTATGTCATGTCTTTGTTTCTCTTATAAAGAATAACCATCTTCTTGCTTTAATATTTTCTACAGATGCAAAATGTATATAACTTCATGCAATTGACTTACATAGTAGAAAGGTTAAAGGTCCCAGAAAGAAATTGTTGTTCATTCTCTTCCTGTTTCCAACTTTGGCATTTATTCAAAATAAGCAATGTCATATTTAATTGCTACATAACAGGATCATTTGTGTTTTCCAGAATTTAAGTGACTAATCAACATTGTTTAAAATTAGTCTTTTTTTTTTTAAGACTAGCTTTCCTTGCCTCACCCAGGTTGGAAGTGTAGATGCTACTTATGGTCTTTATCTTATTACTGATTAGCACAGGAACTTTGACTTTGCTCTGTTTCCGACATGAGCTACTTTACCCCTACTTAAGCAATCTGGTGCCCCACCCTCACCATTCACTATATTGATGACACACAGTGCTGGGACCTAATAGGACCAGTCCACAACAGCTCAGTACTCAGATACTCAAGACTTATTGAAAAAAAAAATCATGGCTCTACATATCATTCTTGTGATATAATTCAACTTGATAAAATAACCATCAAGTAACTACTATGTGTAAAACACTGTGTATATTTGTTGCTATTGGGGACTGAAGAGAAGAAAACACTGAGACAAAAAAAACAACAACAATCTTTGCACTTAAGGAGCTTACATAATATTGAAAGTTTTGGGGTTTTTTTTTTTTTTTTTGCTTTTTGGAGGGCAATTGGGGTTAAGTGACTTGCCCAACGTCACAGGACCAGTTCTGTGTTAAGTGTGTGAGGTCAGAATTGAACTCAGGTCCTCCTAACTCCAGGGCTGGTGCTCTATTCACTGTGCCATGTAGCTGCCCTATAATATTGAAATTTAATGTGGGATATGTGCACATATGTGGTCACTTGCATGTCTACGTATGGTGGCCTGCATGTGTTATTTAAAATTCCATCATGATGGAACTTGGTTGTTCAGTTATGTCCAACTCATTGTAACCCCATGGATTATAACACACCAAGTCCTTCTATCCCCCACTAGCTCTCAAAGTCTGTCCATGTTCATGTCCATTCTTTCTATGATACTATCTATCCATCTCATACTATGCTGTCCCCTTTTCCTTTCGTCTTTGATCTTTCCCAATATCAGGGTCATTTGCAAATGTCCTGTCTTCTCAATATTTAGCAAAAGTATTTAAGCTTCAGCTTTGTTATTTGACCTTCCTGTGAATTGCCTGAATTGATTTATTTAAATATTGACTGATTTGACCTCTTTGATATTCATGGGACTAAAAAAATCTCCAATTCCTAGCTATGCCTTCTCCTGCAGTCCTTGAGATATGCCCTGCAAGCTTGAGCCTTTCCAAGAATATAAGGCTATATTCAAAAGGATCTAGGACTGCTTTTCTCACTCTGCAACCATGAATTTCAGCTTCTTCATAAGAGGACCTTGGGGACCCAGCTTTGCTAAGCCACGTCAACTACAGACAGAACGATTAGTATGGAACAGGGGAAAGAAGAGCAGCACTCATGGAGGGCCTTGGGGTCTCTCTAGAGACCAGTGCAGCTTTATCTTCCTGGGCTTCAGGGCAGCTCCTCACTTCACAGCTCCTTCATACCAGACCTGGCTGCCATAAGCCCACCTGATCCAGGGCCTGCCCTAAATTGGGCCTCTTGACTCTCCTGGTCTCTGGCCCCATTCCAGGAAATGACTTGCCTTAGGACTCACATCTTCCTGGTATAGGGGAGCACTAAGCCTCAGGAAAGAGGGGTGATAGGCTCGTGGGACAAAAGCCCTGCCTGGGAAGGGACCTCAGCTGACTGGAGGGAGGTGGGATTCTATCCCTTTTTCAAGTACCCGATGGCTGTCTACAGGTTTGACTCCCTTGGTGATACAACAGACAAACTCACCTAAGACTAGGAAATATGTTATCATTATATAAAGGCTTCCTGGGAAGACTGCAGATGAGAGGCTCTTCCTTACAAGATTCTTGGGTTTCCTTTCCACACTTTTGTTAGGGGTTCAAGTCCTCCCACACTGTTATTCATGAATTGCTTTCTAAATAAAGGAAAAAATCTTCTCCAGAACCACAATTCAAAAACATTGATCCTGTATTACTCAGCTTTCCTTATAGTTTAACTCTCCCAACCATACACTGCTACTGGGAAAAAAAAATAACTTAGACAAGATGGACATTTACTGTCAAGGTAATGTCTCTGTTTTTTTTTTTTTTTTTTTTAGTATGTTGTCCACATAATGGAATATGTAACCAATAAAAGTGATATTTTCTGGGTGTTTTTGGTTGTTATTCAATTTTATTTAGATCACTGCCGGCATGTGGTAATAATATGTAATTGTTAGCTGTGAGTTTATATCTAGAAAAATAAATGATTATTTCATCTCTGAGAGTCAGGGTTCTCATGAGAAGGATAGAATTGAAAACTCCTTTGACTTCTCTGAACACCACATATGGTAGACTTCATGCATTTTAAATGTTACTTATTTCGGATGCATTATTAAAAGTTCTGTACTAAGCATTCTTTTTTTAAAAATTTATTTATGTCTCTGACTTTGTTCTTCCTGACCAATACTGACACTTCCAAATCTTGTGAGATGCTATTGTGGGGATGTTTTAAAAAGCCATCAAGTAATTTAAAAGGGCAGCATGATTTTGAGAAAAAGAGCTCTAGTCAAGGTTCAATCTGTTTGACTCTCTCTTGAGTCCATGAAATAACTCAATGCCCCCCTTGAAACCATAATAAATAAGTTAACCGTTCTTTATTCCCTATAAATGTCTTTATTCTCAGTTCGATTGGAAAAATCTCCTTGCTGTAACCTAGAGCCACCAGCCCTATGCAACAAGAAAGTTAGTTATCAGTAAATTTGACCTAGAACAAAGGGCAACTCCTCTTACCCTGGTGTCACATCCAGACATAGACAACTAACTGCCTATTCTCAGGAACAATTAATGCTTCTCTAATATGGATCCAGGACAGTATTTCTCAGTTGAATTTCAAATATGGCTATTTATCTATCTAGAGGTGATTAAAATGACCTTACCTTAAGTGAACTGCATTTGGTGTGTGGGACCTCCATTCAAATCCTAATTCTAGAATTTACTCTTGATGGCCTTCAGTTTCTTCAAGTATAAAATAAGGGACATGAGCTAGATGATCTCCAAGGTCTCCCCCAGTTCTAAATCAATAATTATTTTTTAATCTTTTTTTGACTTTCAAAGTTCATCTATCACAACTCCAAGACAAAGCAAAGACCTTACTAATTGTGGCTGAAAAGATATGCCTAGGTCTTTTATGTACAAACACCCTATTCTCCATTGCTGGCCATACCCTGAAACTGAAACAATATTTCAACATTCCTCAGAGGATTATAGATTTCACTTCATATTGGACCACATCATTCATTTTCATATATTATATCCCAAACTATTAGAAAACAAGTTCTGGGGCGGCTAGGTGGCGCAGTGAGTAGAGTGCCGGCCCTGGAGTCAGAAGGACCTGAGTTCGGATCCGGCCTCAGACACTTAACGCACACACAAATAAAAAAAACCTAGCCGTGTGACCTTGGGCAAGTTGCTTAACCCCAATTGCCCTCCAAAAGGCAAAAAAAGAAAACAAGTTCTAATTGGCAGGTCGCCATTTATGCTAAATCCCATAACAAGTGCTAAAATATAACACCTTCCCTTTGAAAAGACTCAAATAAAATTAAAATTCATCATTGAGAGTTGAATGTTTTAGGAGGCAGGGAGCTAATTACCACTTATTCTCAGAAGTATGTGCTCATCTCCATTCCAGCCCACTTGTCTTAAACTGTAGGCTCTAGGTTCCACAATTTATACTAAATCCTCTAGGTTTCCAAATTGGGTGAGGGCTCTTCACAGAAAATGGACTCTCAGGAGGCTACAATTTGATCCCAATAAATAGATATGGCTCTACCTGCTTATTGTCAGCCTTGTCAGAATCCACAAATATTGGAACAGAATCAGCCTTAGGTCACCCCTGGGAACTGCCTCAGAAGAAGAGAGACATGTTTCAAGTTGAAAATGTATATGACCAAAACATCCAGTTGAAAAGTGAATGGTTCAGTCAGCAGCTACAGGTTTAGCCAATACAGTCGCAGTTTATAGTTGTTGATTGAATGTAACTCTCAAAAAAGTTATTTGCTTCATACCAGTTTGTGAATTTTAGGATCTGCCTGCCAGAAGCTGCTGCTTGCCCAGGCCTGCATACTTCTGAGATGGCTTTAGAACAATTGTTTCTTGCTTCCACAAGAGCTATTAAAATGTCCCAAACTTCAGAAAAAGTTACTTTACTTGTCAAGATCCTAACCCTAGGGGCAATGCTAAATCTATGATGCTGTGTGTTTCATTTTTGTCTTTTTATGCCCTATATAGCACAGTATCTTACATGTGATAAATATTTGATGAATTGAATTTAGTGGAATTCTTTGTCTACCTGGTTTCTGAATTCTTTCTGATTCTAATGCGCATGCTAAGATCTCTTTGTCTTGCATTTTCACTCTTAATTATGACTTCCAGTATCATTCTGATCTTTAGCACTTAAATACCCCATCTGGGACCTCTCCTTGGGGCAGAATTGCTTCTCTTTATATCTCTTAGCTTTCATCTTATCATGGCCACAGCTAAATGCATCCATGGTAGAAGAGGAAGGGCTTACATTCAGATGGCTTGAGTTTGAATTTAGATTGTATCACTTTCTAGCTTTGTGACACTGGCAAACCTATCTCTCTGAGACTGTTTCCTAAGCAATAAATTGGTTATAATAATTATTTTTCCATGTCACAGAGTTAGCTATTGTGTGCTCAGATAAGAAAATGTATGGAAAAAATGGAAACCATATAGTAACATAAAAATGTTAATTGTTATCATTCCTCTCCTAGAATCTATATTCCCAGTACTGTATATTGGAAAAGATACATGGTTCCTGATTGCCTGAAAGACTGCTGAGTCCTAGCTAGTATTAACATAGAGAGACAGCAGGGAAGGAAAGATACATCAGAGAGGGAATTTGTTCAAGGGAGATAGGTAAGAGAAAAGATGAAAACTTTTGAAAGATCAAGGAGCATTTCTGGAGTTGGGAGTTCTGGACAAGCAGGTGGTTTAGCACCCCAACATATCCCTTGATTCTCACCACATCAACTAATAAGAGAAGATTTCCTTGGTGAGATCATTCTCCCCTTGGTTGAGCTGAGATTTTATCTTGCTCTAGAGCTGAAGAACTCATTTATGCTACTGCATTCTACCTCCTTGATTTATATTTATTATTTGGATAAATGTATTTGCTAGGGCTGAGTGTGTGTGTTTGTGTACAGAACTTGATGAGAAAGAGTTAAACTAGATATCAGTTTACCCTGAGTAAAACACAGTCTGTGCCCTGGAGGACCTCATAATCTCGTTGAGAATTTTAAGAAAAATATGTAGATAAATTAATTTGATAGGAGGAATAGAAAGTCTGATGCAATCAGATGAGGAAGAGCTCATTTAACTAGGGTAAATCAGGGAACTCTTAGTGGAAGATAAGCCTGGAGACACATTTTGAAGGCTGGGTAAGCTGTCAGTAGCCAGAAATAGTTTGGAGGCTGTTGATGCTAACATGGTGATGTAACAGGCTACACATTTTGGAGAGGGTGTGTGCCAATGATTGCACATCACTTTTATCCTCATCATGACTCTTATGTTATGTTAAGCAGTAAAAGTACACCATAAATGCCATTCACTATAGAGCATGCATTCTTTCTTTCCCACTGTTTTATTAAGCTCTTAGCTGCTCAATGGCCCTCAGTCAATTTTAATTATCACTGTGTTTCCCAGGTAGTTTTTTTTCAAATCATGTAAATGTAATTAGTACCTGAAGCAATTTCACTCCAGAAGAATGATTCATAAAGGTAAAAATTGTGAGTACGGTATTTGTATTGTGCAACCAGCAAGAAGAGGGAGGAAATGTCCAATTGTGTACTACCAAGCATGTTAGAGAACTCTGAATAGGAATGATGAACTAAAATTAGGAAATCAAAATTCAGTCAGGAAAAATTATAGGAAATTATATTAAAGAACCCAATTGAATTATAATGTAACTCCATGGAAAGGGAAAGTTGTTAAAGATCCATCAAACACAGTGTAAAACAAAATGGAAAGAGTACCAAACCAGAAATCAGAAGACCTAAATTCCAGTCTCACTTCTATTAATTAGCTGTGGAGCCTTTATAGGGTTGGGGAACCTGTGGTCTTTAGGTCCTTGGGTATAGTTTTTTGGCTGAGTGCAAGTTTTACAGAACAGATCTTTTTATTAAGGGGATTTGTTCTGTGAAGTTTGAATTCAGACAAAGGGCCTCACTTGAGGACCTAGAGGGCTACATATTGCCTGAGGTGGGAGGTTCCCCACACCTGCTTCTAAAAAATAACCTAGCCTCTCTGTGCCTCAGTTGTTAGTTAAGTATGCCATAGAGAAAAGGAGACTGAATTTGTAATTAGAAGGCATGAAATTAGGGTTTCTTATCTGCTAATTATTTGTGTAATCCTGGGCAAGTCTCATAATTTCTCTGGGCTTTAGTTTTCTCATTTTCAAAATGAGGGACAATGGGACCCAATGGAAACTGACTTGGGAAACTGAGGACTTAGGTTTGTATTTCACTTCTGATGTGTACTGCCTTTGTGGCCTTGGGGAAGTCACTGAAACTCCTTGAAACTCAGTTTCCTCATTTATAAAATGAAGAGATTGGACTGGAATGATTCAGAATCCTTCCTACTCTAGACCTGTGATCCTCTGATCCTGTCTTACTGTGAATTAGATTAGATGATCTCAAGGTCTCTTTCCAGTCAGCTAGGTGGTACAGTGGATAGAGAGTCAGGCCTGTAATTAAGAAGACTCATCTTCTTGTGCTCAAATACAGCTGGACAAGTTACTTAACCTGGTTTGCCTTGGCTTCTTTACCTGTAAAATGAGCTGGAGAAGGAAATGGCAAACCACTCAAGCGCCAATAAAACCACAAATAGGGTCACGCACAGTCATGTTACTGAAGCAACCTAAAAACAACAAGGTTCCTTCCTGTTCTAAATTCTAGTATCTTGTGATTAGAAACATTCTGGGATTTTTTCCAGCTATAATTTATTGAGATCCTATAACTGCTTAGATATGGGGGGAAATATTTGGAGGAAATCCTCCTACTTTGGTAGGAGGATGCCATATATGAGGTCTAATGTGCCTTTTTCTTTTCTGATGCCCATGATCTCTATACAAACTAGCAAAGGATTAAAGGATTTTTGGAGTAGCTATTGAGCCAAAATAATTACTTCATTTTCTTTCCTTTATCCACACAAAAATGATTGTGTGTGTTTTAATTTCTAGGGAATAAATGAATATCAGCAAATGAATCAGCAAAGAAAATTAATCAAAACTCTGATAAGATTTTCTTTCCTGCTAGCAATAAATGGCCTCTTTTGATCTTCACCAACATGTTATTCAATCTGCTAATAAGGAAGACAGGCTGCCTAGCTCTTATTTATCTAGAAGTAGCCTGGTAACAGAAGTAATTCACCCCCAAACCTGATTCTTTTGCCTTATAAGGCAGCCAAAATGCTTATAAACACTAGTCATTAAAAAAAATCACACAAAACTTTATATTCAGAAGATAATGCATTAAATTCATCTCTATTAGCAATAAATCTGCTCATGTAAAGACTTCATACATGTACATGGTTCCCTAGGATCGTCCGATAATAAGAAAAACAAGGTAGTATTGTCATTTTGTGGTTTCCTTCTTTGGTGTTTGTACAGTTCTCTCTGAAACAGGTATAAAAGTCTCTCTGAAATGCCTAAGATGAAACATAGAAACATCATTGTATGGTTTTAAGAGAGATTACTTCAAAATGCAGATCTAGGTTTGGACATTCTCCGTATCCTATATTAACTATGTAAATTCTCTAAGGCAATAGGTTACAGAGGTGATTATTTGCATTTGGAGAGGAAATCCCTTACTAGTGGTTCCCTTTACTAATGATATCATAGGTATAGTAAAAATGAACACATAATATAAATAGATAGCTGTCTAATATTGGTAATAGATGTCACAAGAATAAAATGAAATTATGTATGTAAGATGCCTTAAAGCAGCATGTAAATTTGAACTGTTATCATCACCACCACTAAATTGCCATCTTCACTGTCGTCATCATCATCATCATCATCATCATCATCATCATCATCATCATCATCATCATAACTTTTCAACCTGCTTCTGGAATGGAAGATTCTGCATTGAATCCACAGATGGGAATTCCCACTTATTTGTATTGCTCATGGGGTGTAGCTCTTGGTTTTGCACTTACATTCTCAATCCATATCTCTTAATTGTGCTGATTGGTGACTAGTGATCAAAGGGCAGTCTGCAGAAAAAAATATATGCACTTTTAGATTGTTCTAAATTCAATTGAGAAAATATAACAGTATAGAATTTTAACCAAGCTTTATTAAAACCAACATTGTTCTGCCTCTGTTTCTGAATAATGATTATGAATCTCTGGCATAATTTTGGTCCTTTGAGAATTTTAACTGAATTATTGCATTCTATTATTCTTTCCCTTTATTGGAAGATATCACTGAAGTTCTACGATGATTTCAAAGTGACAATGACTACTTCATAAGTGGGCTATATTAATATTTACTTGTAAAAGATAGTGGGCAAACCTCCCAAACTCCAGTTGTTTTGTTCAGAGCCTCACTGATTACTGGGATTTTTCCAAAGAAAGGTTTAACGACCAGATAAGCAGACCTAGAAGTGTTACAACAAAGACTGTATATGTTCATTTGTCAGAGGTGCTGCAGAGTGAATTATCTGTGGAACAGAGTATTGAACTGAACCTATAGAGTCCTTTCCAGATCTAAGGTTAAATAATTCTATAGCCCTTTATAGATATAGATTTGCTTTACAAAAGTTTGCCAAAAATATTTTATATAGGTAGAAGAATGGAAAAGCAGCTATTAAGTGTTTATTATTAAAAGTTATTAAAGTGTTACTATAAGCTAACCACTGTGCTAATCACTGGGAATACAGAAAGAAAACTAGACATTCCTTACTCTCAAATAGATCACTTTCCAATTTGAGGAGAGAAGGGAAGAGATTTCAGTTGTAGACTAGATTTAAGGGCTTAACTGTCCTCCTGGCATAGTGGCAGAATCAATATCAAGGCCCAAGGAAGGGTCTTAAGGTTTCAAGATGGAAAATGGAGATGTTGGTGAGATCCAGGTGGGTAGGATGTTTGAGGAAATATCCAAATGCAGCATTCTGTAATAAGGTGAAATCTATCTTCTGGTTGTCCTTGTGGTCTCTTGATGGGTGGAGTGGTTCAAGTGATGTTTTGATATAAATTAGAAAGCTTTTCTTTCTGCAACTGAAGGTAACCTCTGGGTAGGCCAATGAATTTCATGAATGTCAAAATGACTCCTTTCCATCTTTCTTTTACCTAAGATAATAATCATTGGAATATTTTGTTTTGAAGGTGTCAATATTTCCAAACAATTAGATAAATCAAGTTTTGTTTTTAATTTTTATCCAGATGATCCTAAATATTATTTTGCTTTTCTAAGGTTATTAAAAATAAAATAAAAATAATAATGATGATAAAAACTAGAGGAAAAAAGCCTCTCTGCATTCATAGAAGGACAGTGACTAGAATCATTTATTGTGACAAGATATGGAAGATAAGTTTTATTTTTATTCTTGCATTATTTTCAGGGCTTAGCACAGTGTCTTGCATGTAGTAGGTAATTAACACATTGAATAGAATTTTAAACAAATGCTTTATTAATTTCTGGTTTACATCATTTATTTCCTCCCAGATTTTGAGTTATAATTTTTCCCCATTTTTCCTTTACCCATCACCCCAGAATAGAAGTCCCACAATATATCCCCTCATCCAATCTGCTCTCTCCCATATCTTCTCCCATACAACCTTCGACTTTTCCATTAGGGCGAGGTGAGTCTCTGTGCCCCAATGGCTGCATATCTTATCTCCCAATTACATGCAAAATAGTATTAATAATAGTATTTATGTATATTTGAAACATCTAATTTTAAAACCTCGAATTCCAGATCCATTCCCTTCCTCCCTTATCACCCATTCCCTCTGGGAAGATAAGCAATTCAGTATGTGTTGTACATTTATAGTTATGCAAAACATTACCATAGTAGATGTATTGTAAAAGGCTGCTTATAATCCCTTCCCACCCATTCCACCCCCCACCAGGTCCATTTCCTACTTTGATACTGTCCCTCTCCTAAAGTGGGTACTTCCAACCACCCCTCCTCCCAGAATGCCCTCCCCTCCATCATACCCCCTCTCATCCCCCTTCCCCCTACTCTCCAGCATGGTGAGATATCCCATTTAGTATGTATGCCATTCTCTCCCTGAGCCAGATTCAATGAGAATATGGTTTTGCCTTTTTGCCTTCCTGTTCTTCCCCTCCCCTGTAGCCACTTCTCCTTGCTTCTTCTACATGAGATAGCTTACCCTACCCTGTCTCTCCCCATCTCCTCTTGCCACTTTCCTCTCTCACCTCATAACTTCACCCCTTAAGTATCATCCCTTCCCAACAAATTCAACCTATGCCTTCATATCCTTGTATAACTGTAAACATATATACACACATTCACATATGTATTCATATGCGCATATACCCTTCTTCCATTATTTTCATACTGAGAAAGGTTTCATCAGTCACAGTTATTGTTTTTTCATGTAGGAATGTAAATAGGTCAACTTTGATAAGTTCCTTTTGATTTCTTTTCCCTGATTACCTTCTCAGGCATCTCTTCCTTCTTGTGTCTGGATGTCAAATTTTCTATTCAACTCTAGTTTTTTCCTCAAGAATGCTTGAAAGTCCTCTATTCCACCAAATGACCATGTTTTCCCCTGAAACAAAATACTCAGTTTTGCTGGGTAGGTGACCCTTGGGTTCAGTCCCAGCTCTTTTGCCCTCTGGAATATCATATTCCATTCCCTTCGATCCCTCAGTGTAGAAGCTGCCAGGTCCTGGGCTATTCTGATTGTGTTTCCACAATATTGAAATTGTTTCTTCCTGGGTGCTTGTAGTATTTTCCCCTTGATCTGGGGATTCTGGAACCTGGCTATAATATTCCTGGGAAATTTCTTTTAGGGATCTTTTTCAGGAGGTGATCTGTGGATTCTTTCAACCTCTATTTTGCCCTCTGGATCTAAAACATCAGGGCAATTTTCCTTGAGAATTTCTTGAAGGGTGATTTCTAGGTTCTTTCTTTGATCATGGCTTTAAGGTGGTCCAATAATTTTTAAATTAACTCTCCCGGATCTATTTTCCAGGTCAGTGGTTTTTCCCATGAGATATTTCACATTGCCTTCCATTCTTTCATTTGTTTGCATCTGTTTAACAACATCTTGATTTCTCAGAAAATCATTACCTTCCATTTGCTCCAGTCTAACTCTGAGGGAACGAATCTCTTCAGTAAGCTTTTGAGATTCTTTTTCCATCTGGCAAATTTGGCTTTTTAAGTCATTCTTCTCCTCATTGCCCTTTTGGGCCTCCTTTGCCATTTGAGTTAGTCTATTTTTTAAGGTGTTGTTTTCCTCAGTCAGGCTGTTGACCCTCATTTCATACTTTTCCTGCATCCTTCTCATTTCTCTTCCCAATTTTTCCTCCACTTCTCTTATTTGATTTTTAAAGTCCTTCTCAAGGTCCTTTATGGCCTGTAACCCGCTCATATTTTCCTTTGGGTCTTTTGGAGCAGGACTTCTGACCTCACAGTCCTCCTCCTGTTCCCTGCTTAGATCCTCTTTGATCCCAAAATAGGAGTCTAAGGTTGCATTATTCTGTTTATTCTGTTTCCTTTGCCTTGACATGTTGCCACTTGATTACTTGACTTTTGGGCTTGTTGCCACAGTAGGACTCTGCCACCAGACAGGGGGGCTTCCATCCCAAATGTTTCGGTCTTCACAACTTCCAGTTCTGGCAAGTTGGATAACCTCCCCAGACCTCCCCCCAGATCACAATCCAGATCCAAGCAGGTTAAAGCAAGAGCAATTAACCTCCAAGACTGATTGCTGGATCTCCCTACAGTTCACAGGCCAGGAGCTGATGCTGCCACTGGAGCTGCAAAATGGTGATTGTGCTGTGTCTCCACAATGGCTTCTAGCCCCTAGGGGAGTATGCTGACACATTCCCCAAATACTGGTCCCAAAGTCCATAGGGCACAAACCTCTTACTTTGTCCTAGGCCTGTCTGTGTTTATAATTCTGCAATTGCCACAGCTGCTGGTGTTCTGGGGTCCCTCCAGCTGGCTGCCGGCCTGGACGCCCTGGGGCTAAAACCATGGCTCATGAGGACCTGGTCTCAGCTCTCTGTGCACTGGGCTGTTGGCTCCCAGAGCGCTAAGCTGGCTCTTCCTGCAGGGCTGCTGGGCTGTCCTCAGTGGGAGGTTAGCTTCTCTGTGTCGTTGTGTGGGTGCTGGGGTTCCAGAGGTTGTTCAGAGTCCCCTTTTACACTTTTACGTAGTTTGGAAGTGGTGTGGGGCAGAGCACCTTGGAAGTGCTGTTTCTACTCCCAAATAGAATTTGTTGAATTCATTTGTTTATAAATAATATTTCTTAAAAAACCAATTATGTTCAAGCACTAATTTCTCCCTGCCCCAACACTTACCTTTGGGGTGATACAAAGAAATTGAATATATTTTTGTCTGCAAATAACCTATAATCTACCATGCAAAAATTATAATTCATATGAATTAACAATAAAAATATAATTTTTAAAAAGCAATGTGCTAAGCTCTGGGAATAAAATAGAAAAGTGATGCAGTATTTGCTTTTATGCAGTCATGCTCTTAACTGGGGTAAGAATGTTGAGCTGCAAGGCAGATGGAAAAGTTTGGAAACACCAAGAATGAATAAGTGGGGTAGATACTTGGGGGTAAGGAAAAAAGTAGCAGTAGGGGAGATGTAAAAGATCAAAATAATGTAGCATGAAAAAAGCAGATAATAAAGTCTGAACACCCTGCAATTTACCAGAAGCATAATATTTAGTGACTTTCTGCTCACCCCAGCAGCCATGATCACACCATATTGGGGAGGGACAGAGCAGGTGAGGCTCCAGTTACTATTGTTGGTAAAAGACTGAGGCCTGGGTTGAAAGGAGGTTCTGGTTCTCCCTTCCCCTTTTCCCCCTCCCCACACCAATAAGGGGAAAAGAAGAAGGATTATAATCAAATATGGAGAATGAGGTGTGAGGGAAAGTGAGAATTGTCAGAAAAAAATTTGAGGGAGAAGTGCATCCCATAGCATTTAATGTTAAGTACTCAAATCTAGGCTGAGCATAGAATATGCAAAATAGGGTAATGTGAACTAAGACCTGAATTTCTAACTGGAATATCTTAAAAAGGGCCTTGAATGCCAGATTAAAGGATTCTGGATATATTTAGAAGGGAGTCATTTGAGATTTTGCAAGTGGAATTATGCGATTAGAGTTGCATAATAAAATTATTCTGGTAACAGTGTACATATATGGTAGACTGAGGTAGAAAGAGACTGAAGGTAGGAAGGCTATTTAGAAAGCAAATATAGTTTCATATTGAAGAAATACAGAGGCCCAGAGCAAAACTGTTGGTCATGGAAATAATGGAGACAGATATAAGTAAGTGTTTAATATTTTTTTCATTCATTCATTCATTCATTCATGTGAGAGAGGCTGGGGTGGGGCGGAGCCAAGATGGCAGAGTAGAAACAGCTCATTCAAGCCACTCTGCACCCAGATTACCCCCAAACTATGTAAAAATGGACTCTGAACAACTTCTGGAGCCCCAGCACCCACAGAACGACACAGAGAAGCTAACCTCCCACTGAGGACAGCCCAGCAGCCCTGCAAGAAGGACCAGTGCAGCAGTCTGGGAGCCGGCAGCGCACAGAGTGCAGGGAGCCAAGCCGAGGGGAGCCCAGAGCTGAGGGTTTACCCCCAGGGCGGCAGGGCCAGCAGCCGGCCCAGAACACCAGCAACTGTGGCGACTCCAAAATTATCAACATAGACATGCCTAGGACTAAGTAAGAGGTTAGTGTCCTATGGACTTTGGCACCAGTATTTGGGGAATGCATCAGCTCCCTCCCCTGGGGGCTAGAAGCTGCTGAGGAGCCACGCCATTTTGTAGTTTTCAGAGGCAGGTCCAGCTCCTGGCCTGCAAAATGTAGGGAGATACAGCGATCAGTCTTGGGGGGTAATCGCTCTTGCTTTAACCTCCCTGGATCTGGATTGTGATCTAGGGTGGAAGTTGTGGGTGGGTTTACAGCTTGGCAGAAGTGGAAGTTGCACCCACCACACGTTCGGGACGAAAAATTTCTCTAACTGGCCTTAAAGCCATAGTGTGGCAACAAGCCCAAAAGTCAAGTAATTAAGTGGCAACATGCCAAGGCAAAGGAAACAGAAAAATGCAACCCTAGACTCCTATTTTGGGGGCATAGAGCGGGAAAAGGACTGTGAGGTTAGAAGTCCTGCTCCAAAAGCCCCAGGGGAAAACATGAGTGGCTTGCAGGCCATAGAGGACCTTAAGAAGGACTTTAAAAATCAAATAAGAGAAGTGGAGGAAAAATTGGAAAGAGAAATGAGAAGGATGAAGGAAATGTATGAAATGAGGGTCAACAGCCTGACTGAGGAAAACAACACCTTAAAAAATAGACTAACTCAAATGCAAAGGAGGCCTAAAAAGGGCAATGAGGAGAAGAATGCCTTAAAAAGTCAAATTTGCCCGATGGGAAAAGAATCTCAAAAGTTCACTGAGGAGATTCATTCCTTCAGAGTTAGACTGGAGCAAATGGAAGCTAGTGACTTTATGAGAAATCAAGATGCTGTTAAGCAGATCCAAAGAAATGAAAGATTAGAAGGCAATGTGAAATATCTCATGGGAAAAACCACTGACCTGGAAAATAGATCCAGGAGAGACAATTTAAAAATTGTTGGAGTACCTGAAAGCCATGATCAAAGAAAGAACCTAGAAATCACCCTTCAAGAAATTCTCAAGGAAAATTGCCCTGATGTTTTAGATCCAGAGGGCAAAATAGAGGTTGAAAGAATCCACCAATCACCTCCTGAAAAAGATCCCAAAAAGAAAACTCCCAGGAATATTATAGCCAGGTTCCAGAATCCCCAGATCAAGGAGAAAATACTACAAGCAGCTAGGAAGAAACAATTTCAATGTTGTGGAAACACAATCAGAATAGCCCAGGACCTGGCAGCTTCTACACTGAGGGATCGAAGGGCATGGAATATGATATTCCAGAGGGCAAAAGAACTGGGAATGAACCCAAGGGTCACCTACCCAGCAAAACTGAGTATTTTGTTTCAGGGGAATTCAGGTCATTCAGTGGAATAGAGGACTTTCAAGCATTCTTGAGGAAAAAACCAGAATTGAATAGAAAATTTGACATCCATACACAAGAAGGAAGAGATGCCTGAGAAGGTAATCAGGGAAAAGAAATCAAAAGGAACTTATCAAAGTTGAACTATTTACATTCCTATATGGAAAAGCAATAACTGTGACTGATGTTATCTTTCTCACTTTGAAAATAATGGAAGAAGGGTGTGTGGTCATATGAATACATATGTGAATGTGTGTGTAGATGGTTACAGTTATATATGGATAGAGGGCATAGGTTGAATTTATTCGGAAGGGAGGATACTCAAGGGATGAAATCATGAGGTGAGAGAGGAAAGTGGCAAGAGGAGATGGGGAGAGACAGGGTAGGGTAAACTATCTCATGTAGAAGAAGCCAGGGGAAGTGGTTTCAAGGGAGGGGGAGAATAGGAAGGTAAAAAAAGCAAAACCACATTCTCATTGAATTTGGATCAGGGAGAGAATGACATGCATACTAAATGGTATCTCTCAACCTGCAGCAGAATAGGGGGAAAGGGGATGAGAGGAGGGATGATGAATGGGAGGGCATCCTTGGGGGGAGGGGTGGTTGGAAGTACCCACTATAGAAGAGGGACAGGATCATGTAAGTAATGGACCCGGTGGGGGGTGGGATGAGTGGGAGGGAATTATAAGCAGCCTTGTACAATATATCTACTATGATAATGTTTTGCATAGCCAGACATGTACAACATATACTGAATTACTTATCTCCCCAGAGGGAATGGATGACAAGAGAGGAAGGAAATGGATCTGAAAGTTGAGGTCTTAACATTAAATGTTTCATATACAAAAAAAATGTGAGAGATGCTGAGATATTGAAGAGAAAAAGTTGTTGATCAATTGGGTTCTGATATATCTCTCATTTGATTCGTTAAATATCATCTTCTTAATATACTTTTTTTTAGCATTTGGGGGGCACCATTATCTCATTTGGTTGCTTGTCTTATGTTTCTCACCACTTTCTATCTATTACTATTACCTTTGTTTCTTTCTATACTGACTGATCTTTCCAGCCTCTCTCAATTCAGCATCATCTGAGAATTTCATTAACATGCTGTCTATTCCCTCTTACAGATCATTAGCACCAATTCTCAAGTATCCCACAAGACTTCTCCCCTAGAAGGCTGCCCTGCCTATTAATCACTGCTCTTTTGATTATGGTGTTCAAGCCCATTTTGAATTCAAGTAACTGAATTATTCCCTGGACCAATCTGAACAAAATTAATACTAAAACTGTATTATCCTTTACGTCCCTTTATTTTCTAAAATAGATTTTTGAGTTAATGATTTTATGGATTTTTAAATACTGAGTACATATCCCTATTGTCTAAGAGATCAAACTGGATCTCCTCAGTTGCTACTATTTATGCCCTTCTATCAAACCCTTGTCTTATTTTTTCACTAAAATATTTGGAATTAATATTATTCCATGGGGCAGGGGACAGTGAGTTCCAAAACCTTATTCCAAAACCATTTGAGTTTGCTTGAGTTTCCCTTCCTTTTTTCTTTCCCTCCTTAATGATTTATGTGTTTCCCCTCTAAGCCTGAGGTAAAACAAATACCTTGTGTGGTATTTGTCTAATACCACACAAGGAAGAAGTAGAAGATCCAGATTTTGAAGGTTGATTCTCTGACTCCAAATTCAGGCTTCCTTTAAACAGTTCCACACTGCCTTCCACTGTGAATAGCTTCTATCAGAAGGGAAGTGACTACAGTCAATAATTTTAAATAGCTCAAGAGTCAGCAAAGGAATCACTCAGTTTGGGGTTGGGAATCTTGATTCTGCCACTTAATACCTGTTTAATGTTAGACACCTCTCTGAGACTCAGTTTCCTCAACTGCAAAATGAAGAAGTTAGATTAATTGGATTCTAGGATGCCTTTCAACTTTAATTCTATGATCTATAAAGATTAGACTTTTATGTACAAAAATTGGTTTGATAGAATTTAGTTTAGAAAGTTTCATTCACATAATTACTTGGGAGGAAAGCATCTAGTCCAATAAATTCAATCAATTCTGATCCAGCAAACATTTATTAAAAGTCTGCTATGTAAAAAAGGCACTATATTGGGGAAAGAAAAACAAAACAAATAAACAAACAAACAAAAAAAAAAACTACTTGCCCCAAGGAGTATATGTTCTTTTAGGGGCATATATGCAACTCATAAATATTTAGGTATATTTATATATGTGTGTACATGCACACATATGTATATATATATTTGAAAAGAGGTGAAGTGAGTAGCAGCATGGAAATAATCAATTTTTTTCCTTGTTTTTAGTTTCCATTTTTTTACTTTGCTTTACAGAATCATGCTAAAATGTGATACCAAGTTTTATCTCCAAAGGCAAGAACTATCCTTCCAAGGACTTGGACCCAAAAAAGATATATATTTGGGTCTTCCATCCTTTTGGTCCTTACAACTGTGTTATCTTCTTTTACTGTAAAGTAATTCATCTCTCTGCTATATCCCAGACAACATTAATATAACCAGTAACAGGGGCGTTTATCAGTTTTATGATGTGACACTTATCTTGAATTGGATTATTACAGGTTGCAAACAATTCAATGCTAGAGCCACCCATTTGATAATGGTTAGGACATCAGGGTGTTATTCAGTTTAAATCCTTAACGATAAAGTACTATATAAATGATAAATAATCATAATGGCTAAGTAGCTCAGTGAAAGCTCTCAGCACACAGCGGTAGTAACATTTCATTTGTTCTATAAATGGTTGTTGCAAAATATGCAAGAAGGAAGTGTAGTAATGCTAGCAGAGCTCTCTCCCCTGCTTTTGGTTCAGGATTGAGTGATATAAACAAGTTCAGGGCTAACCTCATACCCAATTGCTATTTTAAATATTGTGGGGAATAGAGAAGAAACGGAGGCCATTGTGTGTGGTCCCTCAGATTTCAGATCCAGTTGGGATATGTACCAGGGCTGCATCATTGTTTGTACTTTTTAGGTTTCTGAGACTTCTGTCCTTTAGCTTACAAATTGCCGTTGCACTTAATAAAGCATTTTTGTCATTTAATGTTTGCAATAACCATAGATGAGAAAGAATTATTATTCTCATTTTCCAGACAAGGAAACTATGGTTCAGAACTATTTAAATTATTTGCTTAAAGTCATTTCTGTAGTAGAAAGGAGCGCAACGGAGATTCTGGCCCAGCTCGTCTTTCTTTTCTGTTTTTCTTTTTGTTTTGTTTTGTTTTTGTTTTTGTTTTTGTTTTGTTTTTTGCTTTTTAGAGGGCAATTGGAGTTTAGTGACTTGCCCAAGGTCACACGGGTAGTTTTTGTGTTAAGTGTCTGAGGCCAAACTTGAACTCAGGTCATAATGATGCCAGGGTCAGTGCTCTATTCACTGTGCCACCTAGCTGCCCCATGACTCAGCTCTTCTAACCTCAAATCCAGGGTACCATAGTGCATTGTTGTATTGGGAGAGAGAATGAGATTTTATTTTTCTTTTAAAAGTTTCTCTAAATGGAAGAGAGGCAGAAAACGAAGAGGTGGTGTAATTATATGATTCTGATAACAATTGTGACAATGTAATAGGGACTGACATTTGCATAACACTTTAAGAATCACAAAGTGTTTTGTCTATGTTATCATATCTGCTCCTCATAAGAGTATAAGACTTCACAAGACCCTCACAAGACTACATCCTCAAAGGTGTTGTCTAGAGGCACAATTATTCCCATTTTGCAGACCCCTTCTCTTGGGTGAAATACCTCTGCAAATGAAATCATAAATCCATGAAAGATTTCAGAGAGTACAAGGAAGAAGTGTGTAGATAAATTCATACACAATAGATCCACAATAGATTAGTAAAGACATGTTAGGTTTTGGAGATTCCATTCCCAACCTTAAAGTTGATAAGTATAGAGGTAACTTGTTATACTCTTGCATAAACACCTTTTCTCATATTATTAGAGACACATTTCAAGATGAGGTCAATTATAATTCTTTCTAAAATGCCATTTCTTTTCTTTGAGGTTTTGGCATAGGGGTGGCTAGGTGGTGCAGTGTGTAAGAACGCCAGCCTCGGAATTGGGATGACCCAAGATCAGATCTACCCTCAGAAAATGAGCACCCACACATAAATAATGACTGGCCATGTAACCTTGAGCAAGTTACTTAACCCCAATTGCTTAAAAAAAGTTTTGGCATAATTTCTTTTTGAGAATTGTTCTATTTGTCTTTTCTTTTTTGGTCTGGCTCTTTGATTTCCTCTGTGTAGGGTACCCCCAGTGTGTAAACTTCCTCTAACAAATTCCTATTGGTTTTTCCTGTGTAACTTAGAATCTTAGAGAGTTCCCTGTGGGATGGACCACTAAAGAATTAAGTGGCCTGATCATTGTCATATCAACAGTATGTGTTCAAGACAGGATCTTACACTGTCACCCTGATTGCAAGACTGACTTTCTATGTACTACACTAAATGGTCTCATCGCCATGGTTCTATATCCTTTACATCCTTTGTGGAGTTCCATAAAACATATTCATTACTTAAAAACAAACAAAAACAAAAAACAAAACCAGGAATAACTAAAGTTAATTAAATCATTTTATAGTCACCCTTATAGTCACAGTATTTTATTAAATAGTGTTTTATTTAATCAATAAACTGGCCACAATGGGGCAATTAATGGCCTTGCATTATAGAGGGTATCCAAGGCTATTATTTCTATTCTCTGTATATAATTTTATAATTCAAAGGGGATCCTTTTCCAGGGCACAGCCTCTGTGGGATCTGCATCATTACCTATGGAATTTTTATTCCTTCATTGACTTTGCAGTCTTGCCTGCTCTCCTAATTATTTTTCCTCAGTGCACTCTTGCTGATCAACTTTCTACAGATTTAGGAAAATTGTTTCCTATTGCCCTTTTTGGATGGATGTCTCCTTTCAGTGGAGTAATAATTTTAGAATCTGCTAATACAGCTCAGCTCTCACAACCATTACCTGGAGGAATAGACCATCGTATAGAGAGGGGGCTAACTATCCCCCCAAATTTTGAACCAATTGTCACTCACAGGGTAGGTTGCCCATTCTAGCTAAAGCATTAGGCACCATGAAGAAGACAGGAGGCAGAATGTGCCAGACAAATTAAGTTACCACTACCTCTTTCATCATCCTTTCCTCTCATACTCTGATGAAGACAGCCCAGGACCCTGAACCTGAGAGTTCCGGGAGTAGCAAGTCTCCCTCAGAACCTCTGACCTGTTTCCAGACTAGCCCTTATACTAATCACTGAGAGGAAAAATAATCATGGAGATTCCTCATCATAACTAGCATTATCTTCTGAATACCTGCCACCAAATGGTAGATGAACACAGGAGCCCCAAGAGTAGAAGTAACCCCAGGACCACTTTTCCTACCTCTAATCCATCCTTTATGTACATTATCCAGAAAAGTGGATCCTGTATAGAGGGAGCTAGTCATCCTCGGCAAATGACACTTCCACTCATAAGGTAGATGGGCCACCCTAACTGAAGCAGTGAGGCACTGGGGTGGGGAAAGAAGGTAGCATTGCCAAGAAAGTCTAAATTGTACAATCATTTGAACCATCATATCCTCTTGGATCCAGATAGTGATGACCCAAGACCAAAAAACTTCGCAATAACAAATAGAAAATGTGCACTTTTGGATGGATTTCTCCTTTCAGTAGAGTAATCATTTTAGAATATGTTAATCCAGCTCAGCCCTCACAACAGTTACCTAAACACCTCATCCTAGCAAATAATCTCTGTGACGATGCAGTCTGGTTATTGCTGCTGCAGGTGCAACAGTCATAAGTACTTGAGACCCAGAAAAGAAAGTTCTATTCATCTAAGTCCTTGGTACTGTTAAATAGTTGAACATCAGAAATTGACATTATTGCATCAATGGAAATAACATTAAATAATAAACATATCAATCTGCTTTATTAGTACAACTCAAGTGATCATGGAGTCTTTTTATCTGATTCATAACTGATAGCTTTTAAGGGTATTGTTTTTCTTGTTAGAATGTGGCATCTCCCATTAGAAGGGAGGGTCTTGTAGAGAAGGGGTTGTCTCAGTTTTCTATTGTATCTCCAGTGCTTTATACACAATACGTGCCTATTAAACGCTTGACTTATTTATTTATTTGCTCATTAAATATCCCCTTCAAATGCTTTTAATAAATAGCAATATTTTAAGCTTTTTTCCTAATTAATCATGAATAAACATTCACCCCAAAAGAAGGAAAGCACAAAACCACAATCCAGATTAACAACACAAAATCTATTTGTCTTAGAATTTAGAGCAGGAAAATATATTAGCTAACAGGCCTCTCAGATGTGGGTCCAGCGATATTTCTAAAAGCATATGCCTCCTGCTACCACCTGTGATAAGTCTGTATCTGCTTCAGCTTTACCTTGACTTAAGCAGCCAAGATAAATTGAGCAAAACTGTATCGTGAAATCCATTGGTAAAATAGCCTCCGACCATTAATCTTCATATAACCTCATTTTCTAGAAACTCTATATGTCACCCTCTTATTTTAAAGGGATCCTTTTTAAACTTTATGCTTCCTTTCCCTTCTACCAAGCAACTACTTAAGTTCTGCATTGAATCATCCCATTTGACAGTCATAGTAACTCTATCCACAACAGGTTCAAAGTTGTCAATATTAGCTATTAATTCACCTTGGGGAACTGAGAGCTATACATTATAAATACATTAAGATATATGACCCGTTTCATGCTGACTCTTGGTAGCTATAAGGGTTTTTAATCTTTCTTTTCTCCCTCATTGCATTTCCCTTCTTCTCCCATTGTCTTTTGTACATATTCTTTCTGCCATTTCTGTTTCCTTTTTCTGATGTTTGATCTTCAGAGATGTCATGAAGACCCTGAGTTCAAATCCTGCCTCATATACTAATTAGGTATATGACTCTTCACTTCCTTGACTTTGTTTTTCCTTTTAAATCTATGAAATGGGGTTAATCATAACTTTTAATTCACAGGATTGGTATAAGGCCCAAATGAAATCATGTACAGTATAAAAATTGATTTACAAACATTAAAGAAAACATTAAAGGTCTATATTAAAATGTCATGTTGTTACTTAGGGCTAGGAAGAAATTCATATGGTATCTATTCCATATTTATTTTATAGATGAAGAAAATGGAGCCCAAACAGCATACTAACCCAAAGTTATACAGCACCAGAGTCAGTTTTTAAACCTAAATGATAAAAAGGATATAGATGTTGAGCTAGAAGGGATGTCAGAGGCTATCTAGACCAATTTCTTTATTTTGCAGATGAGATAACTGAGGGCATGGCGGCATAAGTCTTTTGTAAAGGGTCACACAAAGAGTATCATCAGAATTAGAAACCATGACACCTTAACCCTCAAGTTGGTGCTATTTCTCACTGTAGCATAGCTCTTTCTTTCACTCTCCATCTCTGTGTCTTCCTCCTATTCTCTCCTCTCCTCTCTTCTCCCTTCCCCTCCCCTCCCCTTTCTCTCTCTCTCTCTCTCTCTCTCTCTCTCTCTCTCTCTCTCTCTCTCTCCTGCCATTAGTCTAATTTCACTAACTTTCTATATGATTTTGCAGAATGCCAAAAATAAAAGTTGAGTTAATGAGGATATATTATCCAATTCAATTTCTTTCTTTTTTTTTTTTTACAAATGCTTTATTAACTTCTGTTTTACATCATTCATTTCCGCCAGATTCTGAGTTACAATTTTTCCCCTGTTTTTCCCCTACCCACCCTCCCAGAATAGCAGTCCCACAAGATATCGCTTCTTCCAATCTGCTCTCTCCCATATCTTCTCCCATAACCCCTTTGACTTTTCCATTAGAGGGAGGTGAATTTTGTGTCCCAATGCCTGCACATCTTATCTCCCAATTACAAGCAAAGGAGTATTAATAATAGTATTTATATATATTTGAAACATTTAATCTTAAGACCTCGAATTTCAGACCCCTTTCCTTCCTCCCTTGTCACCCATTCCCTCTGGGAAGATAAGTAATTCAGTATATGTTGTACGTGTCTAGCTATACAAAACATTACCGTGGTAGATATATTGTACGAGGCTGCTTATAATTCCCTCCCACTCATCCCACCCCGACCTGGTCCATTCCCTACTTGATCCTGTCCCTCTTCTATAGTGGGTACTTCCAACCTCCCCTCCCCCCAAGGATGCCCTCCCATCCATCATCCCTCCTCTCATCCTCCTTCCCCCTATTCTACTGCAGGTTGAGATATCCCATTTAGTATGTATGTTATTCTCTCCCTGAACCAAATTCAATGAGAATGTGGTTTTGACTTTTTGCCTTCCTATTCTTACCCTCCCTTGCAACCACTTCCCCTTGCTTTTTCTACATGAGATAGTTTGCCCTACCCTGTATTTCCCCATCTCCTCTTGCCACTTTCCACTCTCACCTCATAATTTCACCCCTTGAGTATCCTCCCTTCCCAACAAATTCAACCTATGCCCTCTATCCATATATAACTGTAAACATATATACACACATTCGCATATGTATTCATATGACCATACACCCTTCTTCCATTATTTTCATACTGAGAAAAGTTTCATCAATCACAGTTATTGTTTTTCCATGTAGGAATGTAAAGAGTTCAATTTTGATAAGTTCCTTTTGATTTCTTTTCCCTGATTACTTTCTCAGGTATCTCTTGCTTCTTTCGTCTGGATATCAAATTTTCTATTCAATTCTGGTTTTTTCCTCAAGAATATTTGAAAGTCCTCTATTCCACTGAATGACCATATTTTCCCCTGAAACAGAATACTCAGTTTTGCTGGGTAGGTTACCCTTGGGTTCATTCCCAGCTTTTTTGCCCTCTGGAATATCATATTCCATGCCCTTTGATCCCTCAGTGTAGAAGCTGCCAGGTCCTGGGCTATTCTGATTGTGTTTCCATAATATTGAAATTGTTTCTTCCTGGCTGCTTGAAGTATTTTCTCCTTGATCTGGGTATTCTGGAATCTCGCTATAATATTCCTGGGAGTTTTCTTTTTAGGATCTTTTTTAGGAGGTGATTGGTGGATTCTTTCAACCTCTATTTTGCCCTCTGGATCTAAAACATCAGGGCAATTTTCCTTGAGAATTTCTTGAAGGGTGATTTCTAGGTTCTTTCCTTAATCATGGCTTTCAGGTAGTCCAATAATTTTTAAATTGTCTCTCCTGGATCTATTCTCCAGGTCAGTGGTTTTTCCCATGAGATATTTCACATTGCCTTCTAATCTTTTGTTTGTTTGGATCTGCTTAACAGCATCTTGATTTCTCATAAAGTCACTAGCTTCCATTTGCTCCAGTCTAACTCTGAAGGAATGAATCTCGTCGGTGAGCTTTTGAGATTCTTTTTCCATCCGGCAAATTCGACTTTTTAAGGCATTCTTCTCCTCATTGCCCTTTTGGGCCTCCTTTGCCATTTGAGTTAGTCTATTTTCTTTTTTGCTTTTTGGAGGGCAATTGGTATTAAGTAACTTGCCCAAGGTCACACAGGTTTTTGTTTGTGTGGGTTAAAGTGTCTGATGCCGGATTCGAACTCAGGTCCTTCTGACTCCAGGGCCTGCACTCTACTCACTGTGCCACCTAGCCGCCCCAGTTAGTCTATTTTTTAAGGTGTTGTTTTTCTCAGTCAGGCTGTTGACCCTCATTTCAATTTCTTCACTTAGTTATGTGTGTGTGTGTGTGTGTGTGTGTGTGTGTGTGTGTGACAGGGGTGGGGGTAACTGATTAGTTGGATATTTTTCATTGCCGTTAGTTGCTTTGAACGGCTTTGTATAAACCTTACCACCTTCTTCCAAAGCAATGACTTAGATATTTTTAAATATCATCAACTAACAAGTAAATAAAAGCAGCAATGATACCCAATCCTTTAAATGAAAAATAAAATCAAAAATGAAGTTTAGGGGTGGAGAGAATTAGAAAGATTTAAAACTAGTTACTTCTCTGAATGGTAGAAGGGGTGTTCGCATTAGACTTAGAGGACATAAGTTCAAATTTGAATTTACTAATTGGGATAACTTAGAAAACATCTCCAGATTTCACTTTCTTTATCTGTAAAATTATGGAACAACTAAGTGAACTTTAAGGTGCCTTATAGCTTTAATTTCTAAGATCATTGTGTTTATTTGTTCCAAGCACTCTAGATTTACTATACATTCAATTGCTGTTTTGTTAGGTTTGTTTATAGAAATCTCTAAGGATGACACTGCTAAATTTTGTGTTACATATTATGTCCATAATACCCTGGGCTTCATTCTATGTTTTTCATTGAAATGAAAACAGTATGCTAATAAATCAATCAAAGTTACAACATTTAGAAAGGGTGAGCATATTAGATCACCCCTGTCAACCTGGAAATGAATTTTTGCAGCATATTTTTACCCAACTTCAAACAAATATTCACATAGGAAAACTGGAAAATGATTTCTTAAAATAAATTCTCATGAGGGACCGAGTAAGACTGACCAGTGAACTCAGTCTTTATGAATATATACAGCATGTTCAACTGATACAATCCATACATGAACTTTGGAACAAGTACAGACATTAGTTCAAGTTCTCTTATAATCTCTTATAAGTAAGGGAAGGACTCTTTTTGATTCGCTGTGGAACCAAAACTGGGGACAAGAGAGATGCAATCAAAAGGAACTAACCAACCGAAATGATCATCTGGCTCTTGTTCATTCTTCCATAAAAGTCTTTACTATAAATTTCTGGATAGAAAAAAGGCCTAGGGCCTTCATCCAAGGTCAACATATAGCCCATGAATGCAGGCCTCTATTCTTTGCTTTTTTGTATATGTTATTTCCTGTTCTAAATGAGTGAGATTGGATATGATCCTGACCTTGTGAGCTTCAAAAGATTGAGACAGTGAGCTACCAGAAGTCCAGGAGCAGGATTTGTAGAAAGCCAGATGGTAAGGAACAGAACTCCTGACCTATTTAATCCAGCCCAGGAGTAGCAGAAATGCAGACCTTACTCAACAACTGAAAATAACATATTTGGAAGCAAATTCAATGTGAGGTGAACACTATGCATAAAACTGTTTTATATCTAAGGCCATTGTCCCAAGGGACCAAGGTGGCATAAGGGAAATGTAATTCCACATGTTTTTTGAAAGGGAATGCTTACAATCCTGTCTTTGCTGTATCTTCAGTCATTTTGTAAAAACAAATTGATGCTCATTTGTTAAAAAGGAACTGGTATGTTAATCACTTGTGGCTAACAGTAAGTGAAATATACTTGTCTTTTTCTAAGAGAGTGAATCCAGAGTCCTGATATAGAAAGCTTTTGTGATAGCAGATATATGAGGTTTTTCTATGTTCACAATTTTTTTTTCTTGAGTTGTCTCATGGTTTGTCAATCAAGGTCCCAATTCTGTTCCATTTTAGTATTGTATCACTACATAGCTCTTTTCCAATTCCATATTAAGTTTTATGGCTACCAAGAGCTGTTAAAAGTTATATAAAAGTAGTAAGCTTTTATTTTTTTAATCTTAAGAAAGTAATCATCAATTAAAAAAAACTTTGCTATTTAACAAACTAGATTTGTCAACATATTACTTTATTTATATAATTAATATAAATTGAACTCAAAATCACCAAAGATCCAACATTTTAATAAGAATAAATTGAAAAGGAAACTTTTGAGAATAGTGAAACTGTCCACACTTTATCTTTGGATTCTTTTAATATTCTAAAGAATCAGTCTTGTTCTTTGTATAGTATCTTTAAATTATAGATTAAAGTAGTTGCTTTAAGAACAGGATATCATAGATGGAAGCTATTCTGAAATGAAGAGGTGTGAGTGGGTGGATTATAATTGGCATTTTTGGAGGGAAGGATAATATCACAGACACATAAGAGTATCAAACATTTCTTTGATAAACCCCATGCTCATAGTTTCATTTATTGACTCTTTGCTGATTGCTCTGACATTTATATCCCCAGGAATTTGTAGAAGAGTGGAAAGAGTTTGGGTCCTGGAGTCGGAAAGTCATGAGTTCAAATATGGCCTCAGACGTTTACTAGCTGTGGGACCCTGGATAAATCACTTAATCTCTGTCTGCCTCAATTTTTTCAATTATAAAATTGGCATAATGATAGCACCTATCTCACAGGTTGTGAGGATCAAATGAGATAAAACCTTTGTAAAAGTACTTGTCTCAGTGCCTGACACACAGTAAATGTTATATAATGCTTATTACCTTTCCCTTGTTTTTAGATCTTTACTTCCAACTGCTTATAGAGTATCTCCACGTGAATGTCCATCATAATCCATATGGCCAAATTATACTTATTGTCTTTCCCTCATGAGCACTCATCCAGTGTGTTTCCCCAATACCAATTGGCAAGTTATATCTTCAGTATCATCCAGAAGATTAGTTATACTTGCATACAATTTTGACCAGTTGATATGTCCTTGATAACATCCATAGACAATTGTGATCAATTAGCTTTCATAAAAGGATATTTACTGAGAGAATATAGCAAGGGAATAAGTAAACTGCACCTCACTTCCTATTATAGGAATATAAATTTTTAAGATCTTCCCTGCCCCTAGGTTAAGTGTACCTGGAGTCTGTGGTGGGAGCCTTGTTTTTCAGGAGATACTTTGTGATTGGGAAGTGGGTCAAGATGATTGTTACATTCTCTGAGCCAGGAGAAGACTATGTAATCCCTGATGTGAAGTGTTGTTTTGGAGCTCACTTTGAGAATTCTTATGCGATTTGACCAGATGAGACTCTGGGCAGCTGTTGAGAGCCCCCCGGCTTTGAAAAATCCAGATGTTGATGCTTCCCTCTCTGGTAACTGGCTAGGTATTAATGGTCAAGACAATTGGAGTCCTGTCTGCTTGATATGTTTTTCTGTTTTCTTGTAACTTCTGTCTGTGTACTCTGACGTTCGGGTGCTGATTTTCCCCCTGAACAAAGTAAAAGATATATTTGAGTGATTAAAGCAAGATTGTTAACCCATTTTGAGTTGCTTTCCTTTAGAAAAGGAGATCTAAGGGGCGGCTAAGTGGTGCAGTAAGAGCGTTGGCCTTGGAGTTGGGATGACCCAAGATCGAATTCGGCCTCAGAAAATGAGCACCCACACACAAATAATGACTAGCCATGTAACCTTGAGCAAGTTACTTAACTCCAATTGCTTAAAAAAAAAAGAAAAGCAGATCTAAGAACCTTTGTTGGAAGCCACCGTGGGGATGCTGGGGTGCTTGCTGCTATTCTTCCCCAGCAGGATTTATTCTCCATCCTATACCTCAGTCCCTAGAGACATTGGCCTCAAGCTTAAAGTGTTTGTTATAAATCATTTCTCCTCCAAGTTCATTCCTGGAAGTAGTATAGCTGAGGACAAGTTACTCCCTCAGTTACAAGACTCATGTCTTGGCTACTAGGTTGACAATTATATAACTTTATGCAAAAATGAATTATGCTATGGACTCTTTTTCCTGAATATCTGGTGGAACTTCCAATTTTTAGAAGCAATAACCTTGATTATTCCCTTCTCATACATTTACCTAACAGTTAAAAAAAGAAAAAAAAACAACTACAGAAAAAATAGCACTAACATGTATTCACAGTTTCATGGTAATTGGATGATTGAAGACTGAAACCTCTATTTTTTTGGAGGCCAACATCACTTTATCCTCCTAAAAAAGTATTTGTTAGAGATAAGTGTTGAATCCTTTCATTGTATGTACCCTCATTTCTGACTCAGCTAAATTACTGCTCTTCACCATCCAATAAATGGACAGTAAAAAATCACTGAATGCCTGTGCATTTTCTGAAATGAAGGGAAAAGACTTCCATTCCACATAATCATGAATTTCTGGAGGCAGACTCCCCAACCTTTCTCATGAGTTACATGAAGAAGGAAGATTACCCATGATGAAAGCCTTGAAACTGCATTGACCAGTGTCTGGTTATAGATGGAAAAACTTTTTTTTCTCCTGGAAATATTTCTGTATCAGGTAGAATATTTTGCTTATAGAAGAGAAGAGAAGGAGAGAGGAGTATGAAGACTAGCCTCAAATATTAGTAGGATTGTCATGAGCGATAATATTTGTTGCTCAGAGGGCAGAACTAGGAAAAATGAATGAATTTTAAAAGGGGTAGATCTAGTCTTTACATAAAAAATAACAATGAGACATCACTAGAGGTCGTTCTCCTCACTGGAAGTCTTTAAGCAAAGGTTGGGTTAACTACTTTTTCAGATAAGGTATGGAATGGAGTATTTTTTAATTATGATTTGGACTAGGTGCTACCTGAATTCCCTTCTAAATTTGTGGTTCTAATTCTGTAACATATTCCAAGGGAAGTAAAATGAATGTATAAATGAATAAAGTATTTTTGAACTTTTATTATGTACTAAGCACTGTGCTAAGTCCTGGACACAAATATAAAGTCAAGTCACTGCCAGCCTAAAAAAGTCTATACTTTAATGGGAGAGATAACATATCATCGAAGGGGCTGGTTGTCAGGGAAGAGTTTCCTACTGGGAAATTAAGAAGATTGTTAGTGGAACATTGAAATAAACATTCCAGAGACGATGTTAATGTTGCTTTTTTTTAAACAATTCTCAGAGTAAGAATTAGAAAATGGGGTGTAGAGCCAAGAAGGCAGAGTAGAAACAGCACTTCCAAGGTGCTCTGCCCCACACCACTTCCAAACAATGTAAAAGGTGGACAACTAAACAACTTCTGGAGCCCCAGCACCCACAGAACAACACAGAGAAACTAACCTCCCATTGAGGACAGCCCAGCAGCCATGCAGGGAGCAGCCAGCACAGCATAACGCAATGCTCTGGGAGCTGAGCCCAGGCCTACATAAGCTGAGATTTAGCCCCAGGGCGAACTGGCCAGCAGCTGGCTGGAGAGACCCCAGAACACCAGCAGCTCTGGCGATTCAAGAATTATCAACACAGATATGCCTAGGACAAAGTGAGAGGTTAGTGCCCTATGGACTTTGGGACCAGTATTTGGGGAATGCATCGGCTTCCTCCCTTGGGGGCGAAAAGCAGCTGAGGAAACAGCACAGAGGCCATTTTGCAGCATCAGTGGCAGCATCAGCTCCTGGCCTGCAAACTGTAGGGAGATCCAGCAATCAGTTTGGGGGTTAATCACTCTTTCTTTAACCTGATTGGATCTGTATTGTAGTCTGTGGGGGGGAGGTCTGGGGTGGGTATCCAAATTGCCAGAGCAGGTGGAGGCTTTGCAGAGGCCACCCAACATCCAGACGTTGTGAAGACCCCAACATTCAGGACAGAAGCTCTCCTGTCTGGTGGCAGAGTCCTACTGTGGCAACAAGCCCCCAAATCAAGTAATTAAGTGGCAACATGCCTAGGCAAAGGAAACAAAATAAAGAGAAAAAAAATGCAACATTATACTCCTATTTTGGGGGCAAAGAGGATCAAAGCATTGAACAGGAGGAGAACTGGGAGGTCAGAACTCCTGCACCAAAAGCTCCAAATGAAAATACAAGCTGGCTACAGGCCATAGAGGACCTGAAGAAGCAGATAAGAGAAGTGGGGGAAAAATTCAGAAGAGAAATGAGAAAGATGCAAGAAAAGTATGAAATGACAGTCAACATCCAGACTGAGGAAAATAACACCTTAAAAATAAACTGACTTGGGGTGGAGCCAAGATGATGGAGTAGAAACAGCTCATCCAAGCCACTCTGCCCCCACATTCCCCCCAAACGATGCAAAAGGGGACTCTGAACAACTTCTGGAGCCCCAGCACCCACAGAACGACACAGAGAAGCTAAACTCCTGCTGAGGACAGCCCAGCAGCCCTGCAGGAAGGACCAGCACAGTGGTCTGGGACCTGGCAGTGTGCAGAGCACAGAGTGCAGGAGCCGAGCCGAGCCGAGCCCAGGTCCGCGTCAGCCGAGGTTTTAGCCCCAGGGCAGCAGGGCCAGCAGCCAGCTGGAGGAACCCCAGAACACCAGGAGCTATGGCGACTCCAGAATTATCAACATAGACTTGCCTGGGACAAAGTAAGAGGTCAGTGTCCTATGGACGTTGGGACTGGTATTAGGGAATGAGTTGGCTCCCTCCCCTGGGGGCTAGAAGCCACTGAGGACAAACGCCATTTTGTAGTTTTCAGAGGCAGGTCCAGCTCCTGGCCTGCAAAATTGTAGGGAGATCCAGCGATCAGTCTTGGGGGGGGGGGGTAATCGCTCTTGCTTTAACCTCCCTGGATCTGGATTGTGATCTAGGGTGGAAGTCGTGGGTGGGTTTACAGCTTGCCAGAAACGGAAGTTGCCCCCCACACGTTCGGGACGAAAATTCCTCTATCTGGCCTTAAAGCCATAGTGTGGCAACAAGCCCAAAAGTCAAGTAATTAAGTGGCAACATGCCAAGGCAAAGGAAACAGAAAAATGCAACCCTAGACTCCTATTTTGGGGGCATAGAGCAGGAAAAGGACTGTGAGGTCAGAAGTCCTGCTCCAAAAGCCCCAGGGGAAAACATGAGCGGGTTGCAGGCCATAGAGGACCTTAAGAAGGACTTTAAAAATCAAATAAGAGAAGTGGAGGAAAAATTGGAAAGAGAAAAGAGAAGGATGCAGGAAAAGTATGAAATGAGGGTCAACAGCCTGACTGAGGAAAACAACACCTTAAAAAATAGACTAACTCAAATGGCAAAGGAGGCCCAAAAGGGCAATGAGGAGAAGAATGCCTTAAAAAGTCGAATTTGCCAGATGGAAAAAGAATGTCAGAAGTTCACTGAGGAGATTCATTCCTTCAGAGTTAGGCTGGAGCAAATGGAAGCTAATGACTGTATGAGAAATCAAGACGCTGTTAAGCAGATACAAACAAATGAAAGATTAGAAGGCAATGTGAAATATCTCATGGGAAAAACCACTGACCTGGAAAATCGATCCATGAGAGACAATTTAAAAATTATTGGACTACCTGAAAGCCATGATCAAGGAAAGAACCTAGAAATCACCCTTCAAGAAATTCTCAAGGGAAGCTGCCCTGGTGTTTTAGATCCAGAGGGCAAAATAGAGGTTGAAAGAATCCACAGATCACCTCCTGAAAAAGACCCCAAAAAGAAAACTCCCAGGAATATTATAGCCAGGTCCCAGAATCCCCAGATCAAGGAGAAAATACTTCAAGCAGCCAGGAAGAAACAATTTCAATATTGTGGAAACACAATCAGAATAGCCCAGGACCTGGCAGCTTCTACACTGAGGGATCGAAGGGCATGGAATATGATATTCCAGAGGGCAAAAGAACTGGGAATGAACCCAAGGGTCACCTACCCAGCAAAACTGAGTATTTTGTTTCAGGGGAAAATATGGTCATTCAGTGGAATAGAGGACTTTCAAGCATTCTTGAGGAAAAAACCAGAATTGAATAGAAAATTTGACACCCAGACACAAGAAGGAAGAGATGCCTGAGAAGGTAATCAGGGAAAAGAAATCAGAAGGAACTTATCAAAGTTGAACTATTTACATTCCTATATGGAAAAGCAATAACTGTGACTGATGATATTTTTCTCACTATGAAAATAATGGGAGAAGGGTGTGTGGTCATATGAATACATATGTGAATGTGTGTGTATATGGTTACAGTTATATATGGATAGAGGGCATAAGTTGAATTTGTTGGGAAGGGAGAATACTCAAGGGATGAAATTATGAGGTGAGAGAGGAAAGTGGCAAGAGGAGATGGGGAGAGATAGGGTAGTGTAAACTATCCCATGCAGAAGAAGCAAGGGGAAGTGGTTGCAAAAGAGGGGGAGAATAAGGAAGGCTAAAAAGGCAAAACCACATTCAAACTGAATTTGGTTCAGGGAGAAAATGACATACATAGTAAATGGGATATCTCAACCTGCAGCAGGATAGGGGGAAGGGGGATGGGAAGAGGGATGATGGATGGGAGGGCATCCTTGGGGTGAGGGAAGGTTGGAAGTACCCACTATAAAAGAGGGACAGGATCATGTAGGGAATGGACCAGGTGGGGGGTGGGATGAGTGGGAGGGAATTATAAGCAGCCTTGTACAATATATCTACTATGATAATGTTTTGCATAGCTAGACATGTACAACATATACTGAATTTATCTCCCAAGAGGGAATGGGTGACAAGGGAGGAAGGAAATGGATCTGGAATTCGAGGTCATAACATTAAATGTTTCAAATATATATAAATACTATTATTAATACTCTTTTGCTTGTAATAGGGAGATAAGATGGGCAGGCATTGGGATGCAAAGACTCACCTTCCTCTAATGGAAAAGTCGATGGGGGTATGGGAGAAGGTATGGGAGAGAGCAGATTGGAGGAAGCGATATCTTGTGGGATTACTGTTCTGGAAGGTTGGGTAGGGGAATAATGGGGGGAAAATGATTGTAACACAAAATCTAGCAGAAATGAATGATGTAAAACAGAAGTTAATAAAGCATTTGTTTAAAAAAAATAAATAAACTGACTCAAATGGCAAAAGAGGCTTAGAAAGGCAATGAAGAGAAGAATGCCTTAAAAAACCCGAATTTGCCAGATGGAAAAGAATCTCAAAAGCTCACTGAGGAGATTCATTACTTCAGAATTAGACTGGAGCAAATGGAAGCTAGTGACTGTATGAGAAATCAAGATGCTGTGAAACAGATCCAAACAAGTGAAAGAATAGAAGGCAATGTGAAATATCTCATGGGAAAACGCACTGACCTGGAAAATAGATCCAGGAGAGACAACTGAAAAATTATTGGACTACCTGAAAGCCATGATCAAAGGAAGAACCTAGAAATCACCCTTCAAGAAATTTTCAAGGAAAATTGCCCTGATGTTTTAGACCCAGATTGGGGAAATATAGGTTGAAAGAAACCACCAATCACCTCCTGAAAAAGATCTCAGAAAGAAAACTCCTAGGAATATTATAACCAGGTTATAGAATTCCCAGATCAAGGAGAAAATGCTATAAGCAGCCAGGAAGAAACAATTTCAATACTGTGGAAACAAAATCAGAATAGCATAGGACCTGGCAACTTCATTTTTTTTTTTTTTTTTTGCTTTTTGGAGGGCAATTTGGGGTTAAGTAACTTGCGCAAGGTCACATGGCTAGGTTTTTGTTTATGTGTGTTAAGTGCCTGAGGCCAGATCCCAACTCAGGTCCTTCTGACTCCAGGGCCGGCACTCTACTCACTGTGCCACCTAGCTACCCCAAACCTGGCACCTTCTACACTGAAGGATAGAAGGGCATGGGATATGATATCCCAGCAGGCAAAAGAGCTGGGATTAAAACCAAGAATCACCTACCCAGCAAAACTGAGTATCTTGTTTCAGGGGAAAATATGGTCATTCAGTGGAATAGAGGACTTTCAAGCACTCTTGAACAAAAAGCCAGAGTTGAATAGAAAATTTGACATCCAGACACAAGAAGCAAGAGATGCTTGAAAAGGTAATCAGGGAAAAGAAATCAAAAGGAGCTTATCAAAGTTGAACTATTTACATTCCTACATGGAAAAACAATAACTATGTCTGATGAAACCTACCTCATTATGAAATTAATGTAAGAAGGGTATATGGGCATGTGAATACATATTTGAATGCGTGTATATATATGGTATACATGGATAGAGGGCATAGGTTGAATTTGTTGGGAAGGGATGATACTTAAGGTGTGAAGTTAAGAGATGAGAGAGTAAAGTGGCAAGAGGAGATGGGGAGAGACAGGGTGGGGTAAACTATCTCATGTAGAAGAGGCAAGGGGAAGTGGTTGCAAGGGAGGGGGAGAATAGGAAGGCAAAAAGGCAAAACCACATTCTCATTGAATTTGGCTCAGGGAGAGAATGACATACATACTAAATGGGACATCTCACCCTGCAGGAGAGTAGGGGGAAGGGGAAGGGGGGTGAGAGGGGGGATGATGGAGGAGAGGGCATTCTGGGAGGAGGGGAGGTCAGAAGTGCCCACTATCAAAGAGGGACAGTATCAAAGTAGGGAATGGACCAGGTGGTGGGTGGGATTGGTGCAAGGGAATTATAAACAGTCTTTTACAATATATCTACTATGGTAATGTTTTGCGTAGCTATACATGTACAACACATACTGAATCGCTTATCTTCCCAGAGGGAGTGGGTGACGAGGGAATAAGGGAATAGATCTGAAATTCGAAGTTTTAAAATTAAATGTTTCAAATGTATATAAATACATTATTAATACTATTTTGCATGTAATTGGGAGATAAGATGTCCAGGTGTTGGGGCTCAGAGATTCACCTTGCCCTAATGGCAAAGTTGAAGGGGGTATGGGAGAAGATATGGGAGAGAGCAGATTGGATGAAGGGATATCTTGTGGGACTGCTATTCTGGGGTGGTGGGTAGGGAAAATGGGGAAAAATTATAACTCAAAATCTGGGTGGAAATGAATGATGTAAACCAGAAGTTAATAAAGAATTTTTAAAAAAGTATGAGAAATTGGGTAAGTAGGGTAGGAAAGGACTAGGGTGAAAATCAAAGTAGTGCCAGACAGTGTAGGAAAACAAAGCAGCTTAGTTTTTCCTAAGCTTGGTCTTTGGAGGTTGGAGGCAGCAGAGTTTCTTAGAGCACTGAGAAGTTGAATGACTTCCCAGAGGTCACACAGCCAGTAAGTGTCAGAGGCTGGACTTGAATTTAGATTTTGCTGGCATCAAGCACAGCTCTCTATACACTATTCAACACAATATACTCTTATGTCTTTCCTTCTTTCTTTCCTCCTTGAACATAGCATAGTGGATGTCTGCCCCTGCCCAGGCTCCACTTAGTGGCTGTATTTGGGCCCTCCTGGCTTGGAGTGAATGTTAATGGTAACTGTTTCTCTTTGGGTAGCCTGAGGATCTTCCCCTCCCAGCTTGATTTTTTCTTTCTATTTTTCTATATAAAGGGACTATGCCTTGACTTACTTATTAAAGAGGCCTACTCACTGAATGGGGTGAGTACCTGAAAAAAGCCTTAGCCTAAAAAGGGCCAGGGTCTCCCATTGCATCTTGAGTCATCTCCAGTCATCCTGTGATCCAGAAGATTCTGGAGGAGAAAGTGAGGCTGGTGACCTTGCACAGCCCTCTCTCCTTTAAATCAAAGTCAACTACAAGTCATGTCATCATTTCCCTGATACCATAGTCCTCTTTGAAAACAAAGGACAAACTCGTAAGTATTATCTATTTTTTTTTCCTTTTTGAGATAATCAGGTTTAAGTGACTTGCTCAGGGTTATATAGTTAATAAGTTAGTAATTTGAGAGCAGGTTTGAACTCAGGTCCTCCTGATTTTAGGAGTGGTACCCTATCCACAGCACCACCTAACTTCCTCTTTATAATTTAGTAACAGTGGAAAGACTATATAGCATTTGGGGTCAAATGAACTGAATTGAATTCTTATTTCTATTCCTTCTTACCTGTGTAAATGTGATTATCATTTAAGTTTTCTCACCTTTAGTTATTGTCGGTGTCTGTGTGTGTAGTTTTTTGTTTTGTTTTGTTTGTTTCATTTTCCTATAAAAAGAGGAAGCTGTACTAGAGAACCTTCAAGAACCCTTCAGGTTGTATAGCTGTGATTTATCATCCATGAGTATAGAATGAATACGAAAAAAGGTTTAGTTTTTTATTTTTATTTTTAAGGTAGTATAGATTTGGTCTGTTGGTACCATCAGGGCAGTTTTATGGAGAATGTGGGGTTAGGGCTGAATTTTGACATCAGAAAGTGAAGTGTTTAAGGGGAGGAAGTAATGTTCAATTATAAGGGATATCTTGAGCAAATGAATCATCAGAAAAGTACAGAACATGTACAGTGTCATGGGAGAAATATCTCTTCTCTGAGTTCATGTGGTATGTGCTGCCAAATGCATATTTACCAAATACAGAAATTATGGAGTTTTATTAATATGCTCAAGCATAGGTTCAGACCTCAAAGAAAATGTGAACAATTATGAGGATTCTAACAAGACTTCTCAAAGGCAAATTGGGTCAGTGACAGAGAAATAATTCATTTACATACTACAATCGTTTATATTCTTCTTAAGTGATAAAAAAAAAGAAGATAGGTTTGTAATCCCATACTTCATTCTATGTCATAAAAAGTTGAACAAACTTAGTTCAACAGCATCACAATAGCATATATCCCCTAAGGAAACTAACGTCATTAAACAAGCTCTATATGTAGACTAAGCAGATTAAGATACATTTAGAGGATTCACAAATAGACTGAGAAATCAGAGACAGTTGAGATTCTTCCTCTAGTTTCTTATCTAAGGAATGCGTAAAGCTCTTAAGTAAATTTTCACATCACATGGGACTGGCTTTGGTCAGGTGAGATTAATATTAACCAAACTTTGTAGGAAGAATGGCTCTGAGTTCCAAGGAAATTAAAAGAATATCCCAGAATAACAAATTTTCAAGACCATAGACTGTGTGAAAGGGAATAAGTATGGTATGGCTAGAGTCAGATTTAGGAAAGCTTTGAAAATGAGAATAAGGAGTTTAGAATTTATTCAGTAGACAGGGGGGAAATGTTGAAGGTTTTTGAGTGAGGGAGTAAAGTGATCAGAACTCTGCATTAGATGAAATGGAATGGGATAACCAATTAGACTACAGGTAATTAACCTGTCTATCCAGGTATTCATGTAGCACTTCCAGTTACACAGTGCTTAGAAGGCTGTGATGAGTTAGAACTCTGAGATTTTTGTGTGTCTAACTGTCAAACATAAATACACCCAGTACATAAACACAAATCCATGTATATGTGTATATGTATATACAAGCATATGTGTGTATATATATGCATATATATACACATCTATGTGTATGTATATATACATATATATATATATATATATATTTATATATATATACATACATAGTAGGTAGATATTATCCCTATTTTACAGAGGAGAAAATTGAGGCAAACAGAGGTTAAGTGACTTGCTCAGGGTCATACAATATCTAGTAAGTGTCTGAGGCTGGATTTGAATTCAAGTCTTCCTGGCTCCAGACTCTGAGCTCCATCTACTATGCCACTTAGCTGCCCATCTATACCATGGTTATAGAAGTATATATAGTGCCTATAGGGCCCAAATTTGGGAGGAGGGGGAGGCATTCATCTAAGCTGACCTGTGCCATCATCCAGGTAATTCAGACTCCAAATATTGCTTCTTTATTAAATTCCAAGATGCATAAATTGTTCCGACTCTTTACTTACCTTATCTTGTAGTATTATACTGGTAAACAAAGTCTATTTTCTTTGCCCTCAAATGCTTATCTCATTAATGTTTTCCTATTAGGAGCATATAAAAACATTCATAAGTAAAAAGGTGGGGATAAAATAAATGATTAAACTCTCTTTGAGAGAGAAAAATCATTTCACGAACTATATTTTCAAAGTTGAAGACTAGTCCAAATTTCATATTTTCTACTAAAAATGATTACTGTGCTTTGCATGAACTTATCTAGGAATTCAGTTCATTCATTATTAAGCTAGGCAATGGCCAGGACTTTTATTTCAATCAGTTTTTTTTTTCTTTTTAAAATTTTGAGCATTAATCCTAAGCCTGTTAGCCCATAGTTGGCACTACTTCTCAGTACTGAGTTGTGTCTTAGGTCTTATGATGAAAAAAAATGATTTCCCCTTTGCTTATACCAAATTTGTTTTATTTAAAGGAAATCATTTGAAGAATGCCAATTCAACGATGAGTCCACAAGGTTGGGAAGACTTGCCAACAAGGCAGAATTAAGGCATGGTCAAACTTAAATGAAACATAAGGTAGGAGTCAGTGCCAATCTGAATAGAGGACACTTTTCAGAGGGGGCCCCAGAAGCATCATTATTAAACCAATTTATTTTTACCATTCTTCTTGCTTTGGGAATTCAGTCCAATGTCAGATTGTCTGCAATTACAGCATAGTTTTGGTTTCTCACTCTAAGGGAAGAAGCCAATGATGCAGATAAAATCACAGATTTACAATCCCTATTTTCATTGACCTTCAAGGTTTCCAGAGCCCTTTCCTCACAATAACCCTGGGAAGCAAGGAGTTTCAAGTACAATTTTACAGATGAGGAAATTGAAGCACAGAGAGATGAAGTGATTTTCCCAGAATCACACAGTTCCCCAGTATGTACCAGTGACAGGGTCTGAACCCAATTTACCCGACAGCAAGTCCAATTCTTCCATCAAGTACCTATATTACGAAAAGATCAAGTGACCTCAGAGAGTGTCTTGTCTAATCCCTTCTTTTTTTAAGAGGAGTTAACAGAGGCCTAGAGAGGAGTAAAGCAATATTTATGAGATAATGTAGCTGAAAAGTTCAGAATCCACAGTTTCCTTTCCCCTGGTTTACTATATTTTTCTATCATATTATGTCAATCAGTCAATAAACATTTATTAAGGAACTACTATGTCTAGGCATTGTGCTAAGTGGTAGGGGATACAAAGAAAGGAAAAGGTATACCCTGCCCTGAAAGACCTCACAATCTAATGGGAGAAGATAGACATAAAATGAAGTTGAAAAGGGGGTAGGGAAGATGTTACTTGACTGAGAGACATGATAAAGTGGAGAATGGAGCTGGGTAAATGATGAGAAAGTTGGCATGGGCACTGTCTTTAAACAGAGGATCTGGGAAGACCTCTCAGCTCTGTCCTATCCTTTCTTTCCAATTAGAAGGAAGGGAGATCTCTAGAGGAAGGGATTATAATGAGGTATGGGTACCAGGGTTGATGTATTCTTTCAGGATGATAAGGTTCCTGATGTCATGATGAAGTGCAGAATAGAGCAGATAAGTTTTTTTTTTTCCAGATAATCAAAAACAGTCCCTAAGTGTAGCCCTAAAGTCCATTATTGCTCTGCTTAAGATGGCAGCATCAAAACTCCCTTAAAATAGGTTTTTAGGGGAACTAGGTAGTGCAGTGGATAAAGCACTGCACGTGGATTCAGGAGGAACTGAGTTAAAATCTGGCCTCAGATACTTACTAGCTGTGTGACCCTGGACATGTCACTTACCCCAAATGACTACAAAATGAAGAAAAAATTATTGATGTCTTATGTTTTTATATCTCCATTTCTGAATATTCCTCCTACTCCCTAATCTAATAACCTTCCTCTTATGAAACAGAATTTAAAGAGAAAAAGAAATAACAGTTCAGAAAATAATTAAGTATAAATGCAATACTTCACATACATAATCCCCCTACCAATATTTTCTTAATCTTCCTGAAACAAAAGGTTTTCCTAGTCCTCTTCAAGGATATGGTTTCCCTCTGAGATAACCTCCAATTTATCTTGCATACGGTTAGTATAGACATAGTTGTATACACATGTTGTCTCCTTTATTAGAATATAAGATTCTGGAAGGAAGGGACTATTTTGTCTTTCTTTGTATCTCATGAGGTTTGCCATAGTGCCTGGCATAAGATAGGTCCTTATAAATACTTGTGATTTGTTGACTTGATTATTCTCCAGGGTCAAATCTGAACATTTTAATTACATAGCAGTTGATGTTAGAGTTGATGTTATTCTGTTTATAGCACAGTAATCATTATGTATATTGTTTTTTCTACTACTGCTCACTTCACTCTGCATCTTTTTATTTATATCTTTCCACTATTCTCTGAATTCTTCACATTTAACATTTCTGAAGAAAGTTTTATAGAATTGTGTTCACGAATCATAATTTCATTATTTGTTTAACTGTTTCTAAATCAATGGACATTGCTATAAATATATTGGTGTATATAGAATCTTTCTTTCTATTTTTGGCCTTCTTAAGGTATATACTAGCAGTGGTATCCTCAGAAAGAGGAAATGCTTATTCTCTTCACTTTTAAAAAGTATAATTACACTTATTTTCCATAGCAATTAGACCAATTTACTGCTTCACCAACAGTGAATTAGTGTGGGAAACAAAACTTCTAAAGAGATCATGGGACAGAATAGTCCCAGCAAACCTGGGGTTGGCTTCAGGGACTGAATCACTAACAACAGATCAACAGAGCCCCACTGCGGCCCCAGGGCAGAGTGGCAGTAGAAGAAGCTACTTCTAGAGCTCTTAGCCCACAGAAGGAAAGGGGATCAAACAACTGACCAGAAGAAAATTACAGGGATCTCTTTGGTGGCACTGAGGCAGGATTCTGTTGCTTTGCCCATACTTGGATCTGGTTTGCAGTCCTGGGTGGTGGTCCTGGGGCAAGGAGGAGCATTAGCATAGCAGAACTTGTGGCAGCAGTGAAGAGGGGACTCTTTTCACAGTTCCAGGGCATAAAAGAGTGCTTGTGGACATCTACAGACTAGAGCACAGGCCAGGAAAGGAGTAAACACCTCTCTTTAAATTAAAAAACACCTCTCTCTTAAACACCTTAGAAAAACTGAAATCACTAGACGTGTCTCTGAAAACAATTGCACAAAGCCCCTGAGGCTCTGGACAGTATGCCTTCATAAATTATGAAAAATGGATCAACAACTTGCTAAAGGAGACCCCCTGTAGCAGCAAGCACCCCAGCATCCCCAGGGTGACTGCCAACACAGGTTCTTAGATCTGCTTTTCAAAAGGAAAGCAACTCAAAATGGGTTAACAAGCTTACTTTAATCAAACAAACATACATTACCTAGTTCAGGGGGAAAAGGTCAGCACCCCAAACTTCAGAGTTACAGAACTTACAGATCAAACAGACAGGCTTCCAAACTGTCCTACCATTATATCAATACCAAATCACAGTTACCAGAGAGGGAAGCATCAACACCCCCCCAAAAAAAACATTGAAGAAAATAACACCTTAAAAATGGACTAGACCAAATGGCAAAAGTTGTCCAAAAAGTCAATGAGGAGAATGCCTTAAAAAGTAGAAATGACCAATAGAAAAGGAGGTCCAAAAGTTCACTGAAGAAAACAATTCCATAAAAACTAGAATGGAGCAAATGGAAGTTAATTAATGCTTTACAAGAAATCAAGAAATTGTAAAACAAAATCAAAAGAATGAAAATAAAGAAGACAATGTAAAATATCTCATTGAAAAAAATAAAAGCAAAAACAAAAACAAAACAAAACTACTAACTTGGGAAGTAGATCCAGGAGAAATAATTTTAAATCTATTGGACTACCTGGAAGCCATGATAAAAAAAAGAGCTTGGACATCAACCTTCAAGAAATTATCAAAGAAAGCTGCTCTGATATTCTAGAACCAGATAGTAAAATAAAAATGGAAAGAATCTACCAAACATCTCCTGAAAGAGATACCCAAAAGAAAACTTCCAGGAATATTGTAGCCAAATTCCAGAGTTCCTAGGTCAAGGAGAAAATATTGCAAGCAGCCAGAAAGAAAGAATTCAAGTATTGTGGAAACACATTTGGGTAACACAGGATTTAGCGGCTTCTACATTAAGGGATTGGAGGGCTTGGAATATGGTATTATGGAGGTCAAAAGAACTAGGATTAAAACTAAGAATCACTTACACAGCAAAGATGAGTGTAATTAATGATGGGAAAAATTGATATTCAGTGATTTAGGGGAGTTTTAATGCATTCTTGAGAATCCAGAGTTAAATTAAAAAAAATAAAAATGACTTTTTAAGAAGAGAAGCATGAAAAGGTAAACAGGGAGGAGAAATCATAAGGGACTTATTAAAGTTGAACTGTTTACATCCCTACATGGAAAGATGAAATTCGTAACTCATGAGACCTTTCTCAATATTAGGGTATTTGGAGGGATTATGAAGACAGAGGGCACAGGGTGAGTTGAATATAAAGGCATGGTAACTAAAAAATAAAATTAAGAGATGAGAGAGCAATGTACTGGGACAAGGAGAAAGAGAGAGGTAGAATGATGTAAATTGTCTCATATAAAAGAGGCAAGAAAAAGCTTTTATAGTGGAGGGGAAGGGAGTGGGGATGTGAGAGGGAATGAGTGAACCTTACTGTCATTGGATTTGGCTTAAGGAGGGGATAACATACACACTCAGTTAGGTATGGAAATCTATTTCACCCTACAGAAAGTCGGGGAGAAGGGATAAGATGGGATCCTAAAAGGGAAGACAGATTGGAGGAAGTAGCAATAAGAAGCAAACACTTTTAAAGAGGGACGGGGTCAAAGGAGAGAACAGTATAAACTGGGGAGGGATAGGATGAAAAGGAATATGGTTAAGTTTTTCACAACATAACTATTTTGGAAACATTTTGCATGACTACACATGAACAACCTATATCAAATTACTTGTCCTCTCAATGAGAGTGAGAGGGGAGGGAGGAAGGAAGAGAATCTGGAACTCAAAGTTTTAACAAAATGAACGTTAATAAGATGCATAGGCAATGGAGTATAGAAATCTAACTTACACTACAGGAAAAAGGGTAAAGGGAAAGGCATAAGAGAAGTGGGTAACTGATAGAACGGAGGGCAAATTGGAGGAAGGGGTAATAAAAATTCATACTGTCATGAGGTAGGGGAAGGGAAGAGATAGGGAGAAAATTTGAAACTCAAATTCTTATGGAAGTGAATGTTGAAAATTAAATAAATAAATTGAAATAAAAAAGAACATGAGCAAAAAAAAAATAAAAAGAATGATTTTGGATTTCTGTGAAAGACTGAATATAGAAAAAAGAAATTCCTTAGATGAGGGAACATTCTTATTCTTATATATCAAGTGTGCATGATAGACCTTGAGTCTTTCGTGGGGTTATAGCAGTAGTGGGATGGGTTCATCTCAGATCTTATAGCCTCAGTGCCTAGGCAGAGGGTAGATTAGCACTGTCTACCGTAAAGCAGAGGCAGAATCAAGCTAAGTGCATGGAAGGAGTTATAAGCATTCTTAAAGGCAAGAATGATTTTTTTTTAATTTTTGCTTTTGCATTTGTATTTCTAATGCCTGAACTATGCCTGTGCTCACCCATTTGGTCCCAACTAGGTAGTAAATGGTGATTTACCAACTTCAAAGTAGTATGAGGCTTAAATGTAATGGAGATAAAGGACTTTCCAAAACTTACAACAATATATAAATGCCAGTCACCATCATCATCATCATCATCATCATCATCAGTCTGAAGTAACTAAGCCCCTCCCAGTCTGGAGATAAATCCATTACCCATCTTTTTGGCTTCTATTATACCTACTGCTAGGCTTAAACAATGTTTATGGAGCAGTATACTGCTGTGTAAGTAAGTAATTAACAACAATGTACTCTGGAAAACAAACAACCAAAACCTTGCTTAATTTTTAATCTATGTTAAGGTTAATCTGAATTATAATATATTCTTAAGTCTATGAAACCAACAAAACAATAAACTGAATCCAGATTTGTATCAGTTTGTCTCCTTCTGAGTATAAATGCTCACACTGAAAATGTAATAAGTGATTCTTTTATAAAGGCAAGATTTTCTGGCTTCCACATACCACTGCCCAGCTCCTTCTGTCCCTTATTTCTCCATGGCTTCTGTGATGACTCTAGGGCCTAAGTGACTGTAGAGGATGCTGAGAGGTTTCCACATTGTTTTTTTTTTCTTTTGATTATTTCTCTAGAAATAATGAAAAGACCTGAGTCCCCACCTCACATCTGGCATAGGTAGGAAAAAAGGATAGAGTCAGTATGTCAGAGTCCAAGGACCAGGCCATGTGGCTTAAAATAATGCAAGGTGTTGTTGTTTGTCCTGCATTCCCAAAGAGAACCATCTCATAAGGAAGGTGATTATATAGGCAAGATATGGATCAGGATGACTGGAGATGGTCCCAAAGCAGTGAGAGACTTAGGCTTTTTTTTCCTTTTTTTATGTGTGTGAGGCTTTATGCTTTTTTTAATATTAATTTATTAATTTAGGTTTAGTTAACAAGATTCAATTCCATAGTTCCTTGATTTTCAAATTTCCTTTCCCTCCCTCCCCCCACCACCCACTACAGCATATAGTCCAGTATAGGATATGCAAATACTGTCATATTAGACATTAGTCCAAATACAAAGGCGTATTGTATTAGGTGGGATAAAAAATGGTATACAAGAAATAAAACCAAACAATGAAAAGAAAAAGATCAATTAGTTTGCTTCCATTAAGATTCAAGCTCAGTTCTTTCTAGTTATATCTCTAGATGTCACATTTCTCTCCTTCATGAGTCTTTTGGGATTTACTTATATCACTGCATTGCTGCAAAGAGTCCAGTCTGTCATAGTTGGTCATCACACATATGTTGTGTCTGTGATTCTATACAAATTTCTCCTGATTCTACTCTTCTCATTCAGCATCAGTTTGTATAAGCCTCTCCAGGTAAATATGAAATCTTTCTCCTCCTTGTTTCTTATAACACAATAATATTCCATTACATTCATATACCACAACTTGTTTAGCCATTCCCCAATTGAAGGACATCCCTTTAATTGCCAATTCTTTGCAACCACGAAAAGAGCTGCTATAAATATTTTTGTTCATATGGGTCTTCCTCCCTCTTCTATGATCTCTTTGGGATATAACCCTAGAAGTGGTATTGCTGGATAAAAGGGTATGAAATTATTTATAGCCCTTTGGGCATAATTCCACATTGCTTTCGAGAATGGTTGGATAAGTTCACAACTCCACCAGCAATGCATTAGTGTTCCAATTTGCCCACATCCTTTCCAGCATTTGTCATTTTCTTGTTTTGTCATCTTAGCCAATATGACTGGAGAGATGTGGTATCTCAGAGTTGTTTTGATTTGCATTTATCTAATCAATAGTGATTTAGAGCATTTCTTCATATGCTTATAGATATTTTTGAAAAAAATATCTATAAATATCTGAAAACTGCCTGTTCCTACCCTTTGACCATTTATCAATTGGGGAATGACTTGTATTCTTATTGATTTGACTCAATCCTCTGTATATTTTAGAAATTAGTCCTGTATCAGTGACATAGGCTGTAAAAATTCTTTCCCAGTTTCCTACCTCCCTCTTGATCTTGGTTACATTGGCTTTGTTTGTACAGAAGCTTTTCAATTTAATGTAATCAAAATTATCCACTTTGCATTTTATAATGCTTTCTAATTCTTGTTTGGTCGTAAAGTCTTCCCCTCTCCACAAATCTGACAGGTAAAGTATTCCTTGTTTACCCAGATTGCTTACAGTATAATCGTTTATACCTAGGTCGTGTGCCCATTTAGATTTGATTTTGGTATATGGTGTTAGATAATGGTCTATGCCCAGTTTCTGCCACACTGTATCCCAGTTTTCCCAGCAGTTTTTGTCAAACAGTGCGTTCTTATCCCCAAAACTGGGGTCTTTAGGTTTATCAAAATATAATTTACTATGTTCATTAACTGCTGGGTCTCCTGATCCCAATATATTCCATTGATCCACTACTCTACTCCTCTGCCAGTACCAAGCAGTTTTGATGACTGCTGCTGTATAATACAGATTAAAATCTGATATAGCTAGTCTACCTTCCCTAGCATTTCTTTTCATTAATTCCCTTGATATTCTAGACCATTTGTTTGTCCAAATAATTTTTGTTACTATTTTGTCTAACTCTAAAAAGTAGTTTTTTGGCAAATTGATTGGTATGGCATTAAATATATAATTTAGTTTGGGTAAAATTGTCATTTTTATTATATTAGCTCAACCCAGCCATGAGCTATTGATATTTTTCCAATTAGTTAGATATGATTTTATTTGCATGAGAAGTGTTTTGTAGTTGTGATCATATAGGTCCTGGGTTTGTTTTGGCAGGTAGATTCCCAAATATTTTATAATGTCTATAGTGACTTTAAATGGGATTTCTCTTTCTATCTCTTGCTGTTGAGTTTCATTAGAGGTGCACAGGAATGCTGAGGAATTATGTGGGTTTATTTTATATCCTGCAACTTTGCCAAATTTATTTATTGTCTCAAGTAGTTTTTTAATTGATTCTCTAGGATTCTCTAAGTATATCATCATATCATCTGCAAAGAGTGACAGCTTGGTTTCTTCTTTGCCTAATTTGATTCCTTTGATTTCTTTTTCTTCTCTAATTGTTACTGCTAGTATTTCTACTACCAGATTGAATAAGAGGGGTGATAGTGGACACCCTTGTTTCACTCCTGATCTTATTGGAAATGCTTCTAGTTTATCCCCATTATATATAATATTTGCTGATGGTTTTAAATAGATGCTATCAACTATTTTAAGGAAGGCTCCATTTATTCCTATACTTTCTAGTGTTTTTAATAGGGATGGATGTTATACTTTGTCAAAAGCCTTTTCTGCATCTAATGAGATGATCATGTGGTTTCTGCTAGTTTTATTGTTGATATGCTCAATTAGACTGATGGTTTTCCTAATATTAAACCATCTTGCATTCCTGGAATGAATCCTACCTGATCAGAGTGTATTATTTTTGTGATAAGTTATTGGAGTCTTTGGATAATATTTTATTTAAAATTTTTGCATCTAAATTCATGAGTGAAATTGGTCTATAATTTTCTTTCTCTGTTTTATCACTTCCTGATTTAAGAATCAGTACCATATTTGTGTCATAGAAAGAGTTTGGTAGGACTCCTTCTTCACTAATTTTCCCAAATAGTTTGTAGAGTATTGGAATCAATTGTTCTTTAAATGTTTGATAGAATTCACTAGTAAACCCATTTGGCCCTGGAGATTTTTTCCTAGGGAGCTCATTGATGGCTTGTTTGATTTCTTTTTCTGAGATGGGGTTATTTAGGTAATTCACTTCCTCTTCAGTTAATCTGGGCAACTTGTGATTTTGTAAATATTCATCCATTTCACTAAGACTGTCATATTTATGTGCATACCATTGGGAAAAATAATTCCTCATTATTTTTTTTATTTCCTCTTCAATGGAGGTAGGTTCACCCTTTTTATTTTTGATACTCATAATTTGGTTTTTTTCTTTCTTTTTTTTATTATGATGTTGAATAAGGGTCTATCAATTTTGTTGATTTTTTCATAAAACCAGCTCTTAGTTTTATTTATTAATTCAATAGTTTTCTTAATTTCAATTTTATTAATCTCAACTTTGGTTTTCAATATTTCTAATTTAGAACAATACTGGGGATTTTCAATTTGTTCTTTTTCTAGTTTTTTCAATTGCATGTCCAATTCATTGACCTCCTTCCTCTCTGCTTTAATTAAGTATGCACTCAGGGATATAAAACTTCCCCTGAGAACTGACTTTAGTGCATCCCACAAATTTCAGTATGTTGTTTCATTATTATCATTCTCTTGAGTGAAATTATTGATTGTTTCTATAATTTCTTGTTTGTCCCACCAATTTTATAGGATTAAATTAATTAATTTCTTTTTTTCTAAACAAATGCTTTATTAACTTCTGTTTTACATCATTCATTTCCGCCAGATTTTGAGTTACAATTATTTTCCCCCCATTATTCCCCTAACCAACCTCCCAGAATATTAGTCCTACAAGATATCGCTTCCTCCAATCTGCTCTCTCCCATACCTTCTCCCATACCCCAATAGATTTTCCATTAGAGGAAGGTGAATCTTTGTATCCCAATGCCTACAATTCTTATCTCCCTATTACAAGCAAAAGAGTATTAATAATAGTATTTATATATATTTGAAACATTTAATGTTAAGACCTAGAATTTCAGATCCATTTCCTTCCTCCCTTGTCACCCATTCCTTCTTGGGAGATAAGTAATCAGTATATGTTGTGCATGTCTAGCTATGCAAAACATTATCACAGTAGATATATTGTACAAGGCTGCTTATAATTCCCTCCCATTTGTCCCACCCCCTACCTGGTCCATTCCCTACAGGATCCTGTCCCTCTTCTATATTGGGTACTTCTAACCTCCCCTCACCCCAAGGATGCCCTCCCATCCATCATCCCTCCTCTCATCCCCCTTCCCCCTATCCTGCTGCAGGTTGAGACATCCCATTTAGTATGTATGTCATTTTCTCCCTGAACCAAATTCAATGTGAATGTGGTTTTGCCTTTTTAGCTTTCCTTATTCTCCCCCTCCTTTGCAACCACTTCCCCTTGCTTCTTCTACATGGGATAGTTTACCCTACCCTGTCTCTCCCCATCACCTCTTGCCACTTTCCTCTCTCACCTCATAATTTCATCCCTTGAGTATTCTCCCTTCCCAACAAATTCAACATATGCCCTCTATCCATATATAACTGTAACTATATACCCACACATTCACATATGTATTCATATTACCACACCCCCTCCTTCCATTATTTTCATAGTGAGAAAGATATCATCAGTCACATTTATTGCTTCTCCATACAGGAATGGAAATAGTTCAACTTTGATAAGTTCCCCTTCATCTCTCTTCTCCGATTACCTTTTCAGGAATCTCTTCCTTCCTGTGTCTGGATGTCAAATTTTCTATTCAATTCTGGTTTTTTCCTCAAGAATGCTTGAAAGTCCGGGGGCGGAGCCAAGATGGCGGAGTAGAAACAGCTCTTCCAAGCCTCTCTGCACCCAAATTCCCCACAAACTATGTAAAAAAGGACTGTGAACAACTTCTGGAGCCCTAGCACCCACAGAACGACACAGAGAAGCTAACCTCCCGCTGAGGACAGCCCAGCAGCCCTGCAGGAAGGACCAGCGCAGAGGTCTGGGAGCCGGCAGCAGGCAGAGCGCAGAGCACAGGAGCAGAGCCAAGCCGAGCCCAGGTCCTCGTCAGCCGAGGTTTTAGCCCCAGGGTGGCAGGGCCAGCAGCTGGCTGGAGGAACCCCAGAACACCAGGAGTTGTGGCGACTCCAGAATTATCAACATAGACATGCCTAGGACAAAGTAAGAGGTTAGTGTCCTATAGACTTTGGGACCTGTACTTGGGGAATGCATCAGCTCCCTCCCCTGGGGGCTAGAAGCCACTGAGGAGACAAGCCATTTTGTAGTTTTCAGAGGCATCTCTGGCTCCCAGCCTACAAATCGTGGGGAGATCCAGCGATCAGTCTTGGGGGGTAATCGCTCTAGCTTTAACCTCCCTGGATCTGGATTGTGATCTAGGGTGGAAGTTGTGGGTGGGTTTACAGCTTGCCAGAAACGGAAGTTGCCGCCCCACACGTTTGGGACGAAAATTCCTCTAACTGGCCTTAAAGCCATAGTGTGGCAACAAGCCCAAAAGTCAAGCAATTAAGTGGCAACATGCCAAGGCAAAGGAAACAGAAAAATGCAACCCTAGACTCCTATTTTGGGGGCATAGAGCGGGAAAAGGACTGTGAGGTCAGAAGCCCTGCTCCAAAAGCCCCAGGGGAAAACATGAGAGGGTTGCAGGCCATAGAGGACCTTAAGAAGGACTTTAAAAATCAAGTAAGAGAAGTGGAGGAAAAATTAGTAAGAGAAATGAGAAGGATGCAGGAAAAGTATGAAATGAGGGTCAACAGCCTGACTGAGGAAAACAACACCTTAAAAAGTAGACTAGCTCAAAAGGCAAAGGAGGCCCAAAAGGGCAATGAGGAGAAGAATGCCTTTAAAATTCGAATTTGCCAGATGGAAAAAAAATCTCAAAAGTTCACTGAGGAGATTCATTCCTTCAGAGTTAGACTGGAGCAAATGGAAGCTAGTGATTTTACGAGAAATCAAGATGCTGTTGAGCAGATCCAAACAAACGAAAGATTAGAAGGCAATGTGAAATATCTCATGGGAAAAACCACTGACCTGGAGAATAGATCCAGGAGAGACAATTTAAAAATTATTGGACTACCTGAAAGCCATGATCAAGGAAAGAACCTAGAAATCACCCTTCAAGAAATTCTCAAGGAAAACTGCCCTGATGTTTTAGATCCAGAGGGCAAAATAGAGGTTGAAAGAATCCACAGATCACCTCCTGAAAAAGATCCCAAAAAGAAAACTCCCAGGAATATTATAGCCAGGTTCCAGAATCCCCAGATCAAGGAGAAAATACTACAAGCAGCCAGGAAGAAACAATTTCAATATTGTGGAAACACAATCAGAATAGCCCAGGACCTGGCAGCTTCTACACTGAGGGATCGAAGGGCATGGAATATGATATTCCAGAGGGCAAAAGAACTGGGAATGAACCCAAGGGTCACCTACCCAGCAAAACTGAGTATTTTGTTTCAGGGGAAAATATGGTCATTCAGTGGAATAGAGGACTTTCAAGCATTCTTGAGGAAAAAACCAGAGTTGAATAGAAAATTTGACATCCAGACACAAGAAGTAAGAGATGCCTGAGAAGGTAATCAGGGAAAAGAAATCAAAAGGAACTTATCAAAGTTGAACTATTTACATTCCTATATGGAAAAGCAATAACTGTGACTGATGATATCTTTCTCACTATGAAAATAATGGAAGAAGGGGGTGTGGTCATATGAATACATATGTGCATGTGTGTGTATATGGTTACAGTTATATGGATAGAGGGCATAGGTTGAATTTGTTGGGAAGGGAGAATACTCAAGGGATGAAATTATGAGGTGAGAGAGGAAAGTGGCAAGAGGAGATGGGGTGAGACAGGGCAGGGTAAACTATCCCATGTAGAAGAAGCAAGGGGAAGTGGTTGCAAAGGAGGGGGAGAATAAGGAAGGCTAAAAAGGCAAAACCACATTCACATTGAATTTGGTTCAGGGAGAAAATGACATACAAACTAAATGGGATATCTCAACCTGCAGCAGGATAGGGGGAAGGGGGATGGGAGGAGGGATGATGGATGGGAGGGCATCCTTGGGGTGAGGGGAGGTTGGAAGTACCAACTATAAAAGAGGGACAGGATCATGTAGGGAATGGACCAGGTGGGGGGTGGGATGAGTGGGAGGGAATTATAAGCAGCCTTGTACAATATATCTACTATGATAATGTTTTGCATAGCTAGACATGTACAACATATACTGAATTACTTATCTCCCAAGAGGGAATGGGTGACAAGGGAGGAAGGAAATGGATCTGAAATTCGAGGTCGTAACATTAAATGTTTCAAATATATATAAATACTATTATTAATACTCTTTTGCTTGTAATAGGGAGATAAGATGTGCAGGCATTGGGATACAAAGATTCACCTTCCTCTAATGGAAAAGTCGATGGGGGTATGGGAGAAGGTATGGGAGAGAGCAGATTGGAGGAAGCGATATCTTGTGGGACTACTATTCTGGGAGGTTGGGTAGGGGAATAATGGGGGGAAAATGATTGTAACTCAAAATCTGGCGGAAATGAATGATGTAAAACAGAAGTTAATAAAGCATTTGTTTAAAGAAAAAAAAGGAATGCTTGAAAGTCCTCTATTCCACTGAATGACCATATTTTCCCCTGAAACAAAATACTCAGTTGTGCTGGGTAGGTGACCCTTGGGTTCATTCCCAACTCTTTTGCCCTCTGGAGTATCATATTCCATGCCTTTCTATCCCTCAAGTTAGAAGCTGCCAGGTCCTGTGCTATTTTGATTGTGTTTCCACAATATTGAAATTGTTTCTTCCTGGCAGCTTGTGGTATTTTATCCTTGATCTGGGGATTCTGGAACCTGGCTATAATATTCCTAGGAGTTTTCTTTTAGGGATCTTTTTCAGGAGGTGATCGTTGGATTCTTTCAACCTCTATTTTGCCCTCTGGGTCTAAAACATCAGGGCAATTTTCCTTGAGAATTTCTTTAAGGATGATTTCTAGGTTCTTTCTTTAATCATGGCTTTCAGGTAATCCATCATTTTTTAAATAACCCTTCTGGATCTATTTTCCAGGTCAGTGGTTTTTCCCATGAGATATTTCACATTGACTTCTATTCTTTTATTTGTTTGGATCTGTTTAATATTATCTTGATTTCTCATAAAGTCACTAGCTTCCATTTGCTCCAGTCTAACTCTGAAGGGGTGAATCTCCTCAGTGAGCTTTTGAGATTCTTTTTCCATCTGGCAAAACCACTTTTTAAGGCATTCTTCTCCTCATTGCCTTTTTGGGCCTCCTTTGCCATTTGAGTTAATCTACCTTTTAAGGTGTTATTTTCCTCAGTCAGGCTGTTGACTGTCATTTCATACTTTTCTTGCATCTTTTTCATTTCTCTTCCCAAATTTTCCCCCACTTCTCTTGTCTGCTTCTTAAGGTCCTCTATGGTCTGTAGCCAGCTTGTATTTTCATTTGGGGCTTTTGGTGCAGGAGTTCTGACCTCACAGCCTTCCTCCATGCTTTGAGCCTCTTTGCCCCTAAAATAGGAGTCCAATGTTGAACTTTTCTGTTTATTTCGTTTCATTTGCCTAGGCATATTGCCACTTAATTACTTGATTTTGGGGCTTGTTGCCACAGTAGGACTCTGCCAACAGACAGGGGAGCTTCCGCCCAAACGTGCGGTCTTCACAACTTCTGCCAGTTGGGTGGCCTCTGTAAAGCCTCCACCCACTCTGGCAAGTTTGATACCCACCCCAAACTTCCCCCCCAGACCACAATCCAGATCCAGGCAGTTTAAAGCAAAAGCGATTATCCCCTAGACTGATTGCTGGATCTTCCTACAGTTTGCAGACCAGGAGGTAGAGCCATTACTGACACTGCAAAATGGCTTCTGTGCAGCTGTTTCTTCAGCAGCTTTTTGCCCCCAGGGAGGAAGCCCCGTGTTCCCCAAATACTGGTCCCAAAGTCCATAGGGCACTAACCTCTCACTTTGTCCTAGGCATATCTGTGCTGATAATTCTGGAATCTCCAGAATTGCTGTTGTTCTGGGGTTCCACCAGCTGCCTGAAGGCCCGGCCGCCCTGGGGCTAAAACCGTGGACCTGGGCTTCAGCTCTGCCCACTGTGCTGTTTGGTTCACAGCGCGCTGTGCTGCCTGCTCTCAGAATGCTGTGCTGCCTGTTCTCAGAGCGCTGCACTGGCCGCTCCCTGCAGGGCTGCTGGGCTGTCCTCAGCAGGAAGTTAGCTTCTCTGTGCCATTCTGTGGGTGCTGTGGCTCCAGAAGTTGTTTGGAGCTCCCTTTCACATTGTTTGAAATTTGTGTGGGCAAGAGCACATTGGAAATGCTGTTTCTACCTCATTCAGCTTTTGAAGTTGTTTTTTTTTTTGTTTTTTGTTTTACAATGTTCTTGTTATAAAAATTCTTTCCTTGGCTCTTTTCATTTTTTTAAAGCAATTGGGGTTAAGTAACTTGCTCAAGGTTACACCAATAGTCACTTTTATGTGTGGGTGCTAATTTTCTGAGGCTGGAACTGAACCCGGGTCCTCCTGATTCTAGGGCTGGTGTTTTTACTCCCTGTGCTACCTAGATGTCCCTCTTCATTTCATTTTAATAATTTAAAAACAATCTTCAAAATAATTCATTTTTATAATATTGACAATAGGGAACAATTTTTTTCTTGTCCTGTTTACTTCACTCTGCATTGGTTCAAGCAAGTCATTCCATTTAAAAAAAATATTTATGTTTTCTGTTTCTTACATGATCATAATATCCAATGTATGGGTCCCCCCCCCACTTTTACTCCTCCTCAACAGCCATCCCATGAAACAAATAATAGTTTGGTTTTAAGTGAGGGAAAAAAATAACTGGCTGATAGGTTGAGAAAGCCTCAAAGCACATGTAGCTTTTAACACCTGTGAACCTCCCACTGCCACCAAGTTGAAGGTTGGGGTATCTTTTCATACCTCTTCATTTGAGTCCCCCTTGATCTTTACAAGTTGGTTGTGTTTACTTTTGAATTTTTGCTGGGTCATGGTTCTTTCCATTCATATCTTTTGGAAATCAACTTCTTGATTCTTGTATTTTCCAGGCCAACATGCTTTATTCAGCATATTCTGTCTCTCATCTGTGGTCCATCACTATATCTTATGGTGACCTCCCCCTAGTATGCAGTTTATTACCTAAATATTACGAAGTAAGACAAATTTCTCCCTGCTTCCAAGCACATCATAATACAGAAAAACAAAAACAAAAACAAAAAAAAAAACAAAAACAAAAAACCGAAAACAGACTATATATGGGTGTTATGGTCCAGGGTTCCCCACTGAAGGAAGTTTCCAAAGAGTTTCCAAAGAAGTATCATAGTTATCATCATGCTCTTGGATTTTTTTCAGCATCATCAGATATGGTGTCAATAGTCAGAATGTTTTCGTTGTTGGAGTAGAAGCTAATAGAAAATTTTGGTCAGAGAGGCTCTAAAAAGGAACTGTAAAAGGTGGGGGGTGGGGAATCAAGATGGCGGAGTGGAAAAGGCACTTCCACACACCTCCTGCTCCCACCACTTCCAATTTATGTAAAAGGAGACTCAGAACAAATGCTGGAGCTACAGAGCCCACAAAATGACACAGAGAAGCTAACCTCCTGCTAAGGACAGCCTGGCAGCCCAGGAGGGAGCAGGAAGCACAGCACTCTGGGAGCCAAGCCCAGGACCACGTGAGTCAGAGGTCTTAGCCCCATGGTGGCCAGACCAGCAGCTGGCTGGAGGGACTCCAGAACACCAGCAGTTATGGCATTTCCAGAATTAGCAACACATAGATGCCAAGGACAAAGTGAGAGGTCAGTGCCCTGTGGACTTTGGGACTAGTTGGGTGAGGTAGTGGCCTCTTTCCCCTGGGGGTGAGAAGCTGCTGAGGAGTTGTGGTTCAGCTTTAGCTCCTGGCCTGCAAACTGGATGGGGATACAGCTACCAGTTGGGGGGGGGGGTGATGATAATCACTCTTGCTTTAACATTCTTAGATCTGGATTGTGGTCTGGGGTGGAGGTCTTGGGGTGTGTGACCAGCTTGCCAGAGCATGTAGGGGCTTCAGAGGGCACAATCAACTAATACCTCCAGCAGCTGAGATAACCCCAGTGTTTGGGATGGAAGCTCCCCTGTCTGGTGGCAGAGTCCTACTGTGGCAACAAGCCCAAAAGTCAAGCAATTGAGTGGCAACATGCCTAGGCAAGTGAAACAAAATAAACAGAAAAATTCAACATTAGATTCCTATTTTGGGGAGAAAGAGGATGGAAGCATGTAACAGGAGGAGGACTGGGAGGTCAGAACTCCTGCACCAAAAGCCCCAAATGAAAATACAAACTGCTTACAGGCCATAGAGGACCTTAAGAAGCAGATAAGAGAAGTGGGAGGGGGGGGATTGGAAAGAGAAATGAGAAAGATGGAAGAAAAGTATGAAATGAGAGTCCTGACTGAGGAAAACAACACCTTAAAATATAGACTAACTCAAATGGAAAAAGAGGCTCAAAAAGGCAATGAGGAGAAGAACACCTTAAAAAGCCGAGTTTGCCAGATGGAAAAAGAATCTCAAAAGTTCACTTAGGAGAATCATTCCTTTAGAATTATACTGCAGCAAATGGAAGCTATTGACTTTATGAGACATCAAGATGCTGTTAAGCAGATCCAAACAAATGAAAGAATAGAAGGCAATGTGAAATATCTCAGGGGAAAAACCATTGACCTGGAAAATAGATGCAGGAGAGATAATTTAAAAATTATTGAACTACCTGAAAAGGAGCTAATAAATATATAGATGTGGCATCTACTATCTACATCAAAAAACATTATATGTCCTGACTACTAATAAAAACAGATCCCTACTTTGTAGAGTTTTCCTTTTTAAGGGAATTCTGGTCCTAGGCATGGTATAAACCATATATTTATTTTGTCTAAGACTTGAAAGCCAGTAGAAGATGGTGAAACCTCTCTAGTTTTATTTTCAAAGTTCTTAAAAAACCACCATCCCAGGCAGAATTGTTTCCCACTGTCACCTCCCAGTAATGTTTTTGAGCCATAAAGTTCTGAGTTGCTAGAACAGGACCACATAAATCAATTCTGTACACAGTACAATGCAATTTCTTACATGAATCACTTTCTCTCATTTTTTTTTGTATCTGTAGATATGATGATTCCAGGATGGGCAGTTTCAGAATCCAGATATATTTCCTCATTGAATTTTGTGCTGGAATTTTGTGTAGCTCATGAATGTGCTGGAGCATACAGTCTTTGCTGGAATTGTGACCACATACTACAGATGCGGCATTTGTGAAGAAATCTAGGCAGAGTATGTCATCTCTTTCAAAATACTTGAAGTAAGATACAAGGTCATGTTTCTTTCTGATGCCTCTGATTTGGATCTTTCCCTGTGTTTGGAACTCCCTTCAGCTTCCTGTTCAGTCACCCAAATCTTATTTTCCAGTCTTATATACACTATCCTAGACCTAGAATTCCCTCCATCCTCAACTCTGTCTCTTCAAATCCTGATTCCTGTAAAACTGAACTCTATATGAAGGTTTTTCTGATTTCTCAAGCTGCTTAGTGTCACCTCTTCCCTTCCCCTCAAATTGCCTTGTATTTATTTTGCATATCCTTTTTTTTTTTTTTTTTTGCTTTTTGGAGGGCACTTGGGGTTAAGTAACTTGCCCAAGGTCACACGGCTAGGTTTTTGTTTGTGTGTGTTAAGTGTCTGAGGCCAGATCTGAACTCCAGTCCTTCTGACTCCAGGGCTGGCGCTCAACTCATTGAGCCACCTAGCCGCCCCTATTTTGCA